>VMBQ01001588.1:119448-153896 GCA_007657795.1 Dreissena rostriformis
ACAAGATATGCATCCGCGTAGTCTTGTCAGGATATGCATCCGCGCAGTCTTGTCAGGATATGCATCCGCGCAGTCTTGTCAGGATATGCATCCGCGTAGTCTTGTCAAGATATGCATCCGCGTAGTCTTGTCAGGATATGCATCCGCGCAGTCTTGTCAGGATATGCATACTGAATCGGCTTCTCCGGAGACGCATCCGCGCAGTCTTGTCAGGATATGCACACTGAATCGGCTACTCTGGAGAAGCATCCGCGCAGTCTTGTCAGGATATGCATCCGCGCAGTCTTGTCAGGATATGCACACTGAATCGGCTACTCTGGAGACGCATCCGCGTAGTCTTGTCAGGATATACATCCGCGTAGTCTTGTCAGGATATGCATCCGCGCTGGCTTGTCAGGATATGCATACTGAATCGGCTACTCTGGAGACGCATCCGCGCAGTCTTGTCAGGATATGCATACTGAATCGGCTACTCTAGAGAAAGCGGAAAGCGTAGCCCCTGACCAGACTGCTTAAGTGACATACGGACAATTTTTACATTACGCTGCTGTTACGGTGTTACTTGAATGTGTGGAAAGAAAACTGCGTCTCAATCAAACATCAACATGCAATCTGTTTCGATTACGAAAAAATAAATTCATATTTAACCATGTGAGGAAACATATGATGTAATGTCATGTAGTAAAATTGGTATCTACGAGCACAATGTGGTTTACTATACGTGCACTTTATAAAAAACATTTCATTCGGTGGATATGCGACTATAAAGTGAAAACAGAACACAACAATACTTAAACGTTTGTTCTTAATTTAATAACTTAGAAACGACAGTGTTTTACCTTTATTTCATAGTCATGATATACGACGAATATCTTTTTAAAAGATATTTCTTGTTTGTTATTATATTGTTTAGCAAAAGAAATATCAAACTAATGATTGCAATTGTGGACTTGTTAAATTGTGACCTCATGCGTTAACCACCAAACAGGGCATTACATTCTCAAATGACACATGAAACACGTAGGAAAACTTTGAAGGGTTTTGCAGCCCCAATAGTAAAGTAGTTTTTGGTGTGCCGGTCTAGCGAATGTTGGTCATAACAGCCCTATTGCATCGAAATGATTTAAAGCATTTAAAAACGGCATCAGTTCTTATGATAATAACACGTTTATTATTACTTCCAACTATTTCATCTGTAAGAAAAACATACAAATATGTTTTAGTATGAAATCGATTCCCCGGACAAGCGACTGGAACGTATACTGTAAAGTTGGTTTGAACGTAGTTTACTTATTCGATCTTATGCAGAGGTATTATCGGATATTTGTGAAGAGTAACTATACTCTTAATAATTACTCAATAGTTAGTATTTCACCGATTTTTGTACATGGTCGGTTAGCTGTACGTTCTTCAATATTGATTTGTTTTTGCAGTATTTGGCCGTAAAAACTTCATATCACAAACAAGTAAAGGAAGCGTGTTTCAATATCTTATTACCATATCATAAAAAATACAAATGTTCAAAATCGTAACAAAAATAGGTGTGCAAAAAGTATTATATAAAGAATTATGATAATTCAGACAAATATGCAACTTAAATATGTGAATCGTGTCACTGATTTCAAAGGAGACGGGAAGACAAAAAGAAAAGGAGAAAATAATTAACAATACGCAAGCATGCAAAGCAGGTAGTTAAAAAACAGTATTTATAATTTTGCATTTGAAATGCTATATGTCTCAAGGTTTACATGTTTACTTTTTAGATTAAAAAAACACACACACAAATTTGCACACACAACCGGACACATACGTTATATCACAAGAAGTAACTCACACAAAGACACTCATAATCTCATAATCATACATACAAACATACTAATACACACATACAATCCTACATATATCATACACATTCATACATTTAACACACTTCACAGTCACACATATTTACAAAACACAAGATTTATGAATAGTATCGCCCAATTTTCCGTAATCCCTATTTCTTAGTATTGGTAAATCAATAGGTATCGACGAGCACGTTTGTGAAAATAAGTATTGCATGTACCTTATTAATCTTCTTAATCTCTCTGTCTTTAAGATTATTTATGTGAAATTAAAAACAAACATTATATTTAGCAATACACATGTACTTTATTATCTAAGTATCAACCATTTTTGAATAGCTTAACTGGTGATTAATTTCGTAACAATTTTAATTATATGACACGTGCGTAACCGTAAATGAATCTATACCCCTAGGATATTGGCACAGAGATGACAAATATGTGATAATTGACAGGTAATTGACAGGTAAAGGTCCAACACGATTTAGAAAAGCAATCAGCCAAAACACCGTCAATCAAATTAGCTTTATTATACTGGCTATTCGATTTATTCAACAAGTGAATCTATATAGATCTACTAATGAGAACATTCATGGGTGGACCACTTATTTTATAAATCCATTTTTTAAAGCCGTCATATGCTGCAATGACTTCAAAAAAGGCCAAGCAACTGTTTTCAGGCTTTTATAAGAAACCAAAGAGAACATAGATTAAAAAAAATCCAATCAAACCGAAACTTTGCTATCAACAGTAGCAGCAGTATAAAAGTCACAAGAGAAGACCTCAACTCAAAACAAACGTTACAAGATTTACCCACAAGCCCGTACTGCAGCGTTTTTGGCGGCAATGCAACGTTTACAATAATATGTTAGAGATAACACAAATGCAAACCGATTTAAAGCGAGAGAACTGGGTGTCATGCGATGATCGGCCATATTTACAGCATACAAAAAAGCAGACTGACTAATGACATAAACACGACGACAAAACCGGAAGTGACGTGACTTGCACCGGCTACGCTGAACCATCGCGCAGTGCTTGCTGTAAATAACAAAAAGGTACAGTTTAGTTTATTAGTTTATTTAAGTCTCATCCACAATTCAGCATAACAATTATTACTATCAAAGATGAATAACATGTATGAATGTGGCCATTATAAGCGAAATATAAGAGACTATATATCACAATCTCATAAAACTGACATAAAATACAACATAACATAATATATAACACTTATCAAACTAAATTGTATTTATTTAAAGTTTTATAAGTATCATGTTCAATGTAAAGCTATTCTAATTCATTTACATATTAAAATCTTGATAAATTTCTGCTAATCAAGACATGATTAGAGGGAAGTGTAAAATTACATCTCATTTTGAATTTTATATTGAGTATTGGCCAATTTATGCTAACATCGCTAGGGAAAAGGGAGTTGATGATAGTATTTTTAAAGTATAACATCTTACCTATACCCCCGGGCCTGTTGCGCAATGCGGGCCTGGCATTTAGACGCTTGGACCTGTGTCCCATCCAGAAAGTGTTGTAGTCCTGTACCACGGTTGCCCTGGAAACGGAATAACAACAGAGTTGTAAAATTACCGTACTGACGTTTGAACTGGTATTTGGTGTTTTTTCCCGAAGATAAAAGTTCAACCAGTTGGGTCTAATGCCAATATTCAGTTATTTATAATAAAAAAAGTAGCACTTCATTCGCGTTAAACGTCCTAATGGTAAAATTCAGCGAGTTTTATCAGGTCGAATGAATATACAAATCTATAATACACTTACAAAATGAATCTATTTGTGAACGTGGTATCGATTATGGTGTGTATTATTGTACAACCAAACGTATTAATGTGAGTCCACATTGATTTTATGAAAGAACGCCCATATCAACACGATGCAAACCCGCCTCATGCCTAATTTTACAAGTTTAAACATTATGTACGATGCTTCTTGTGTTCCGTTGATTGTCGAACGGCGTTATCAAACAGTTCTTTTAACCCATTTATGCCGAGTGGACTCTCCCATCCTTCTAAACTGGATCAATTTATTTCCAAAATTAGAGATGTCTGGTATATTTATTTCTATATTTAAAATATTTCTCTCAGAAATTCCTTTAAGCAAACAGCGTAGACCTTGATGAGACCCCGAATTATGTGGCGTCTCATCTTGGTCTACGATGTTTGCCTAGGCCATTTTTTCTAGACGCTAGGCATAAATGGGTCAATACAACTGCCTTAAAATAATAAAAAAAAGAAGAAACAAGTTAAGTCATTTTCTTACACAAACTCGATCGGTTGGTTGAATCCCACTGGTGGAAGCCAGATGAGGCTGACTACGTTCTTGATGTTGCTTTCTGTGTGCGTCACCCCGGTTCCCCGCACGCACTGCATACGCTGTACCATCACGTTCGAGTTGACCAAGCTGGGAACCAGGATTTAAAAAAATAGTAACGTGTAACCTACATTATATTGAATTGCGTGGTCTTTTCAGTCAGACTTCGAAGAATTAATAACGTCTCTAGTAATAACATTAAATGATAGTAAATAAATCATTATTGGCGGTAGGAATGACGTTGTTGTTGTTTTTGTTATATTTTTATTAATATTACTACATTACAAGTGTATCAATGAGGTGCATACTCAGGGACTAAGTCTCAATTTTATGACTTCAATACACTGACATTACGGCTACACCAATATAATTATATTTTTCATGCAAACACATTTCAAATACTGTTGAAACTTAATGTAGACCTACCTGTCAATACCGCCCATCGTATTTGCCGGGAATACCGTATTTCCGGGGAATTGCCCGTTATTGCCGGGGAATGGTCCGATATTGCCGGGGAACTGTCCGGTATTGCCGGGGAAAGGTCCGTTAGGTCCACCGCCCGGGGGGAACACACCTGGGTTCCCGGGAAAGCCGCCCGGGGGTCCGACCTGCCCCAGGGCCATGGGTACGTCTGCTCCCATGGGGTTGAAATTGCCGCCGAAATTTCCTGTCAATAACGCTCCTCCGTTGATCTGGTTGGCATTGTTCCGCGCGACTACTGGCTGAAAAATTGAGAAACACGCGTATGAAACATTTTTAACAGGCTGCTGAGTTACTGAAAAAGGTGTTGATAAAGATGTTGTATACGCGGAACAATTACAGATATAGGTGTATGTAACGATTTGATACAGGCTGCAGAATATCAGAGATAGGTGTACGAGTTTGTACACGCTGTAAAATTACAAAAACCGATGAAGGTAACGATGTTTAACAGGAAACAGAATTACAAAAAAATCGGGCGTGTAAAAAATATAGGCTGCATAATTAGAGAAATATACGTATATAATGCTTTTAACCAGGATGATAAATCAAAGAAAAAGGTGTATGTTATAATTTGTTTAATGCTACTTAGGGATACAAAAGTTAACATGAAGACTTCACTACAGCGTATAGTTGTCTATAATAGGATAGCGTAAGGGTTATTATAAGTAAAATAACTTTTCTTGGTATCCAGATTTAATTTGATGGTACGGAAAGTTATTTTTTTTTAAATATATTATTTTTTTAGAATTTAGAAACTTATGAAAATGTCGCTTATTTGAACTACTTACCACTAACTTTATTACCAAATTTAGGGTTGTCTTGAAACCATTCATCTTATTTATCTGACGTGTAAAATAGTCAAAAGTGTGTCTAGAAGATATGAGCCTTGCTCTGTAAAAAGGGGTTTGATGCATGTGCGTTAAGTGTCGTCCCAGATTAGCCTGTGCAGTCCGCACAGGCTAATCAGGGACGACACTTTTCGCCTAAACTGGATTTTCGTCAAGAAGCGCATTTAAACGAAAAATACAATAAAAGCGGAAAGTGTCGTTCCTGATTAGCCTGTGCGGACTGCACAGGCTAATCTGGGAAGACACTTTACGCACATGCATTAAACCCTCTTTTCTCAGAGCGAGGCTCATACTTAAAATATGCATAGGTATTGGCAACTTACCTGTCCGTTGACGTAGCGATATTCCCCAACGTATTGAAGTGTCCCTCCTGGGGACTTGTGCCGGGCCTGCAACAGGAAACCCTTAAACTGGCCCCCGTTTGTCGCTCCTATGCGGCCCCTAATGCGGACTGGAATTAACAAAAACTTGTAAGCATGCATAAAATTCACTATGTCGTACATACGAATGATCAGATTCAGATTGTCAAGTGGTTATGCTGACAGTCTGTATTGTTCTTGATGGACTCTCGTTCACGTCCCGCCGAGCGCAAATGATTCAATTTACTCGTTGTTTATTTACTTTATAATTTTGTGTTTGTGTTAATTTATGCAATATTAAGGCAACAAGCAACAGAAATTAACTTTGTGTTTTCAGTTGAATTTCATAACATAACAACAGTAAATTAACACATTGAACAATTTCTTACCAAGTACGCCACAGTTCTGCTGTTGTTGATTATCGCATGGAACGTAGCCATCCATGTTGGTGTCGATAATGTAGGGTGTGTGCCGAGTTTGCCGCACATTGGAGCCGTGTCCCGGCTTCATGGTATCGCAAGCCATTGGATCCGCGCCATATCTGTGCCCCGAGCCGGTACGAAGACTGGCTAACAACACCAAACTGAGCGCCCAAAACGCGTACATTTATTTTTTTTTTAATTTTTTTTTTTTCACAATTGTCGAAAGCGCATGTACTAACTTATGCTATATTAAACAAACGCGTTTAATTTTTACGCACACATTACAATTTAATATGTTTGTGAAAGCTCCGAAACTGCGTCCGTCTGGTAAGAACTCCTGACTGTTTATGGTAGTCGATTGTGAAAATGTGCAAAATTTAACGAAGCCATCCAAATAGTTCTAGTATGATAGATGCATCAATCACTTCGTCCCGTGTCAGAATGCGTTACCTCTCATTGACCAGGATTGCAAGAATGTTTTCGTCATTTTTCCGGTTATTTTCGGCATTCCCCGTTCCCTGACGTACTACCTTCATTCTACTTAAATCGCTGACTGACGGAATTTTACGGAAATGCACGAGCGATGAATAAGCCTGTCGCCTGTCATGAATGAAATCTTGAAAAACTGATTCACAAAATTGATATGTTAATTAATTACATCAACAACTGCAATTGTGACAGGTATGAGTGATTTTGTTTGGAGCGAGAAATTCTATCATTTTGCTAAAAAATTGAAATTCCAGATTGATAAATCTTGAATGTTTTTGTTTCATTGACGCTACCAAAAAAAAGGGGGGGGGGTAGGAGTTATTTTGGTTAATGATTAACATCCTGAATTTTAAACTGATTAAATATAAAGAACATTACAACATTTTTGTCTTTGAACACTGTTTTGAAGTAGATGCCATTGAAATAAACAACGTTATAAATATTTTACGAAAAACACGACTATTCAACGTCTATGAAGTAATTATGGCGGATTCTTTTTTATCATAAAAATTCACGAACATATTTAGTTTCAGGTTAACGTTTAAATTGTTGAATAAATAATGTTTGACTCTGTCTATTCTCAGTATGCACGATTTTGTCACATATTTATGAATTTATATAAAATGTGTAAAAAAACGTATTAAACATATATTTCAATATAAATTAAGCTGAAAGTTAAGAAGAACATGTGTCGAAAAATGCGAAATAAAACAGATATTTAATTCTGAAATCGAAAATGTCTGAACAGTTGAATTCGCCAGCATGCATGTACGATGTGAATCTCAATTAAGTTTCAGTGCAGATTCGTTCATACGACAAAAAGACAGAATTTTGTTTTACGGATCATTTTAATTTCCTGTAACGATATCTACACATACGACACACGAATACTACCTCCGTTCCTAATAAAAAGACGAATGCTTCGGTTATTGTAGGAAAATATGTACGAAATATCTTCGTCACAATCGTCTCGGGGCGCTAATATGTATTCGCTGCATTTGATGAAATTCGTCTTCAATGTATATATTTTTTTGCCTATTTTGTGTTATTGTAACATATTTTTATCAATATACATGTATTACAATTTAACACTTATAAAAATCGTGCATACTCACTTTAACATATGCTTCCGGTGTGTGAAGATTCTGTTGGATAAGAGAACAACCAAATCACAATGTTTAAGAAGGGTTAGTTGACAGAATGAGGTAAAAACTCGCCTCTCGTACACATATTTTTTGTTTCAACTTGTCCATAGAATAATTAGGTAAAATCATTTTTAAATCAACTTATTTGACTAACATTCTGAATTGTTGTTATTATAAAAATTGATACATCGCGCGCCAGCTCGCTTATGGTCTTTACGAACATTTGAATTATTCATCAAACGGTACCGCTTTTAAAACCGAAAGTAGGATTTCTATCCGTCTACTTCATCTTAATATAAGATCGATTCGACACAAAATTGAATTTATCAGGGATAATTTACTACATTTTGACATAATGTGTTTTACGGAAACCCATTTAACCGAGGTTATCACCGACGAGCAGATTCTAATTGATGATTTAATCACTCATAATTTCGTTAAGTTTTTCGAGTCATTCAAGCGGCCTTATAGTCTATGTAAAACAATCATTATTATCGAGGCGTATGCTCGACCTTGAACATCCCAATCTACACTCGGTTTGGCTAGAAGTTAAATTGCATAATTTCAATACTCTGGTTTGCTGCTTTTACCGACCGCCTAACGCTGATGTTACTTATTGGAATGATTTTGAAATCATGATTGATAAAGCGCTTGATTTAAACCAGAACGTTATTATGCTTGGGGACATAAATGAAGACCAATTTAAACACAATTCTCGCCTCTTTCAATCAATATCCCTGTATAATATGCACAACGTTATCTCTCAAGCGACAAGGGTCACCGCAAATACTGCTACTTTAATTGATCCGATACTAATCTCTGATACCATTTCATGTTTGAACAGTGAAGTAATACCTATCCCTCAAACCGTTAGTGACCACCATGCTACTGCCATTCATGTTACAATTCCTTTAATAAACAGCAAACCGATTCAAAGAAACATTTGGTTGTACAAATATGCCGATTTTGAGCGACTAAACAATCTTATTACATGTACAAACTGGGAATTTTTCCATGATGCTAATGTCAACGAAGCAACTGTTATGTTTACGAACAAACTTATCGAACTGATGAAACTTTGTATTCCAAATAAACTTGTTACAGTGCGTCCTAATGATAAACCATGGTATGATTCATGTATAAGACGAAGTGCTCGTAAACGCGATAGACAAAAACATATATCTATAGACAATCCTACTACTACCAACTGGAACAAATATAAGCATCTTCGAAATAAGGTTAATAACATGATAAAACATGCGAAAGAACAGTTTTATTCAAACCTAGAAACATCTCTTGATGAACTTAACACTTCAAATCCTAAAAAATATTGGAAAACACTTAAGCAACTTATAAAAACAAACTCTCACCCGAATTCGATACCACCCTTACAGTCAACGGACTCTGACGGCAACCTTATTCTGCATGTGTCAGACATTGACAAATCAAACTGTTTAAATAAATACTTTGCCTCCATTGCTTCGTTGAACGACTCGACCGGTGTTCTTCCACAATTCTTTGATATTTCGAACGCAAAATTGTATAACCTGTCCATATCTGAATCAGAAATTATGGACGTTATAAAATGCTTAATAACAAATAAAGCCGTCGGTGGTGACCTTATAAGTCATATTGTCCTTAAGAAAACGTGTAATTCTATTTCTAAGCCATTGTGTATCCTTTTTAACAAATCAATTAAAGAATGTACTTATCCCACCCAATGGAAAGAAGCAATTGTAATGCCTCTATTTAAAAAAGGGGAATCGAATAATCCATCCAATTACCGTCCTATCTCGTTGTTAAGCTGCGTAGGCAAGCTGATGGAGAGAGTAGTTTATAAACATTTATATAACCACCTGCTTGCTAACAAACTTATATACTCTAACCAGTCGGGCTTCCTTAAAGGTCACTCCACAGTCGCTCAATTAATCGATATTTTTGATCAAATAACGAAAGGTATTGATGAAAAGAAACTCACATGCATGGTTTTCTGTGATATTTCAAAAGCATTTGACCGCGTCTGGCACACTGGGCTACTCTTCAAACTTAAACAAAATGGATTTGATGGATATTTACTTAATTGGATAAAAAGTTATCTAGGGAGTCGCACTCAAAAAGTCGTGGTCGGTGCATCAATGTCTCAAACGTTAGAGCTAAATGCTGGTGTTCCACAGGGATCTGTTCTCGGTCCATTATTCTTTCTTGTTTATGTAAACNATATTCTAATTGGCACAGATAAAATTAATTCTATAGCCTAGTTAGCAAGTAATTTATTATTTTTCAAACGGTACCGCATTTAAAACCGAAAGTAGGATTTCTAGACGTATACGTCCGTTTCGACAAACGCGATTATTTTTAAGTTTTAAAGCGAAAAAAAGACGCATTTCTACCTTGTTACCACCAGGTATATTCTAATTGGCATAGATAAAATGTGTTTCTTATTTATACTTAAATTTACTATGCCAAATAAGGTGTGTACCTTTAAGTTGTACAAGGCGTGGGTTATTAAAAAAATATTATTTATATGATCTATGATATTTCCATCATAGTTTGTCAACTTGATAACAAGCATCTATACTCTCAACGTATTTTATTTTGACAACAAACTGTAATAGAAATTTATTTTTTCGATTCTTAAAGGCTCATAAAAGGTGACGATCCGTAATTATTACCGATTTTTAAATAATTTTTGCATATTTTATTTATAAAGGTTATCAAAAAAGCAATATAAATATGCTATTGGACATTACCATAAAAAAATGAGCAATACAACTTGTTTTGAGCTCAAAATACAGTGTTCTCCAAGTTAATTGTGCTTACAAACAACTAGTTTATTAACATCGCTGTTAACTCGGGATAACTCGGGATAGAGCAAGCGCTCCGATGACTCAGATCACCAAAAATATATCGTTGATTTTCCGGTATCACTCAGAAAGTAGGTCTCTTTTAAATGGTTAAAACGTTTGTAGTGATCTAATAAGTTACTTTCTGCTGGTATAAAGCTGTTGAACAAAGAATTAAAATTGAATTTCTTTCGGCTATTTTAAGCATACGTCATCGTTTTAAGGCTACACACCACGTTAGTTGCAAAGTTGTAAACATTTCTTCCAATTATGAAACGGCTATATCTTCCATAATTTTTGACAACGTTGCACCTAAGCTGTGTCATTATCATTATCTATGCAAGAGTAACTGAAATCCGGTAAAAATTAGACCAGTTTATATGCATAATAATCGGATTTGTCACCTTTTATGAGGCTTTAATCGATCTTATGCAGATGTATTATCGGCTTTTTCGTGACTAGTAACTATACTTTCAATAATTACTCAATAATTTTTATTTCACCGAATTGTTTGTACACGGTCGGTGAGCTGTACGTTCTTCAATATTGATTTGTTTTGGCAGTATTTGGCTGTACAAACTTCATATCACAAGCAAATAAAGAAAACGCGTTTTAATATTTTATTACCATATCATAAAAATTCAAATGTACAAAATAATAACAAAAATAGTCGTGCAAAAAGTATTATATAAAGAATAATGATAATTCAAATTAATATGCAACTTAAAAGCATATCTGCAAAATTGAATTTGTGAATTGTGTCACTTGTTCTAAAGGTGACGGGAAGAAAAAAAGAAAAGGAGAAAAATACATTGACACTGCGCAACCATGCAAAGCAGGTAGTTAAAAAAAAACAAAAAATACATTTGAATGCTATATGTCTCAAGGTTTACATTTTACTTTTCAGATTAAAAAAACACACACACACACAAATTTGCACACACAACCGGACGCATAGGTTATTTCACAAGCAGTAACTCACACAAATACACTCATAATCTCATAATCATAGTTACATACATACTAATACACACACAGTAACTCACACAAATACACTCATAATCATAGTTACATACATATTAATACACACACAGTAACTCACACAAATACACTCATAATCATAGTTACATACATACAAATACACTCATAATCATAGTTACATACATACTAATACACACTCAGTAACTCACACAAATACACTCATAATCATAGTTACAAACATACTAATACACTCATAATCATAGTTACATACATACTAATACACACACACAGTAACTCACACAAATACACTCATAATCATAGTTACATACATACTAATACACTCATAATCATAGTTACATACATACTAATACACTCATAATCATAGTTACATACATACTAATACACACACAGTAATTCACACAAATACACTCATAATCATAGTTACATACATACTAATACGGACACAGTAACTCACACAAATACACTCATAATCATAGTTACATACATACTAATACACACATACAATCCTACATATATCATACACATTTATACATTTAGCACACTTCACAGTCACACATATTTACAAAAACATAATATTTATGAATAGTATCACCCAATTTTCCCTTATCCCTATTCCTTAGTATTGGTTAATTAATAGGTATCGACGAGCACGTTTGTGAAAATAATAATTGCATTTACCCGGGTACCTTATTAATCTTCTTAATCTCTCTGTCTTAAAGATGTATGTGCAATTAAAAAACAAATATTATATTATGCAATATACACATGTATTTTATAACCTTAGTATCAACCATTTTTGAATAGCTTAACTGGTGATTAATTTCGTAACAATTTTAATTATATGACACGTGCGTGACCGTCAATGAATCTATACCCCTAGGATATTGGCACAGAGATGACAAATATGTGAAAGTTGATAGGTACATGTCCAACAGGATTTAGAAAAGCAATGAGTCAATACACCGCAAAGCAAATTAGCTATTACATACTGGCTATTCGATTTTTTCAACAAATGAATCTATATAGATCTACTAATGAGAAAATTTATGAGTAGATCACTAATTTTATAAATCCAATTTGTAAAGCCGTCATATGCTGCAATGACTTCAAAAAAGTCAAAGCAACTGTCTTCAGGCTTTAATAAGAAACCAAAGAAAACATAGATTTAAAAAAAAATCCAATCAAATCAAAACTTGCTATCAACAGCAGCAGCAGTATAAAAGTCAGAAGGAAAGACCTCAACTCAAAACAAACGTTTAAAGATTTACCCACAAACCCGTACTGCAACGTTTTTGGCGGCAATGCAACGTTTACAATAATAATTAAGAGATAACACAAATGCAAACCAAATTAAAGCGAGAGTACTGTGTGTCATGCTATGATCGGCCATATTTACAGCATACAAAAAAGCAGACTGACTAATGACATAAACACGACGACAAACCCGGAAGTGACGTGACTTGCGCCGGCTACGCTGAACCATCGCGCAGTGCTTGCTGTAAATAACAAAAGTGTACAATTTAGTTTATTAGTTTATTTAAGTCTCATCCACAATTCATCATAACAATTATTACAAGTAAAGATGCATAGCATGTATGAATGTGGCCATTCTAAGCGAACTATAAGAGACGATATATCACAATCTCATAAAAACTTACAACATTACATAATATATAACACTTATCAAACTAAAATGTATCTATTAAAAGTGTAATATATATAATGTTCGATTTAAAACTATACCAATTTATTTACATATTAGAAACTTGATTAATTTCTTCTTATCAAGACACGATTAGAGGGAAGTGTAAAATTGCATCTCATTTTGAATTGTATATTGAGTATTGGTCAATATACGTTAACACCGCAAGGGAAAAAGGAGTTGACAAAATTATTTTTAGAGTATAACATCTTACCTATACCCCCGGGCCTGTTGCGCAATGCGGGCCTGGCATGTAGACGCTTGGACCTGTGTCCCATCCAGAAAGTGTTGTAGTCCTGTACCACGGTTGCACTGGAAACGGAAAAACAACAGAGTTGTACAATTGCCGTACAGACGTTTGAACTGTAATGTGGTGTTTTTTCCCGAAGATAAAAGTACAACCAGTTGGGTCTAATGCCAATATTCAGTTATTTATATAAAAAGTAGCACTTAATTCGCGTTTAACGTCCTAATGGTTATACTAGACTATATTCAGCGAGTTTTAACAGATCGAATGAATATACACGTCTTTAATACACTAAAAAAAATGAATCTATATGTGAAAGTGGTATCGATTACGGTGTGTTTTATTGTACAACCAAACGTATTAATGTGATTCCACATATATTTTATGAAAGAGCGTTCATATCAACTCGATGCAAATCCGCCTCATGACGGTACATATCATTTTACAAGTTTAAACTCTATGTACGATGCTTCTTGTGTTCCGTTGATTGTCAAACACACATCGTGAACGGCGTAATCAAACAGTTCTTATAATACAACTGACTTAACCCATTTATGCCTAGCGTCTAGAAAAGAGTCATTGGCAAACAGCGTAGACCCAGATGAGACGCCGCATCATGCAGGGTCTGCGCTGTTTGCTTAAAAGAATTTCTGTAAGGATTATTAAATATACAAGACATCCCTAATTTTGGAAATATATTTATCCAAATTTGAGGGATGGGAGAGTCCACTAGGCATTAATGGGTTAAACAAAAATTAAAAAACACGTTTAGTCATTTTCTTACACAAACTCGACCGGTTGGTTGAATCCCACTGGTGGAAGCCAGATAAGACTGACGACATTCTTGATGCTGCTTTCTGTGTGCGTCACCCCGGTTCCCCGTACGCACTGCATACGCTGTACCATCACGTTCGAGTTGACCAAGCTGGGAACCAGGATTAAAAAAATAGTAACGTGTTACCTACATTATATTGACTTTTCAGTCAGATTTCGAAGCATTATTGCGGGTATCTAGTAATAACAACAAATGATAGTAAATAAATCATTATTAGCGGTAGGAATGACGTTGTTGTTGTTTTTGTTGTATTTTTATCAATATTACTACATAACAAGTGTATTCAATGAGGTGCATATTCAGGGAATATAAGAAGTAAGCCTCAATCTATCTTATTTTGTATGACTTTAATACACTGACATTACGGCTACACCAATTCAATTATATTTTTCATTCAAACACATTTCATATAATGTTGAAACTCAAATTAGACCTACCTGTTAATACCACCCATTGTATTTGCCGGGAATACCGTATTTCCGGGGAATTGCCCGTTACTGCCGGGGAATGGCCCGGTATTTCCGGGGAACTGTCCGGTATTACCGGGGAATTGTCCGATATTGCCTGGAAAAGGTCCGTTATTTCCGGGAAAGTTGACGTTTGGTCCACCGCCCGGGGGGAACACACCTGGGCTCCCGGGAAAGCCGCCCGGGGGTCCGACCTGCCCCAGGGCCATGGGAACGTCTGCTCCCATGGGGTTGAAAATGCCGCCCAAATTTCCTGTCAAGCCCGCTCCTCCGTTGATCTGGTTGGCATTGTTCCGCGCGACTACTGGCTGAAGAATTGCGAAAGACGTTTATGAAACATTTTTAACAGGCTGCTTAGTTTCTGAAAAAGGTGTTGATAAAGACGCTGTACACGCGAAACAATTACAGAAATATGTGTCTGTAACGATTTTTACAGGCTGCAGAATATCAAAGATTCGTGAAAGATTTTGTTCACGCTGCAAAATTTCAGAAACAGATGTAGCTAATGATGTTTTACAGGAAGCAATAGTGCATGTTAAGAGTTTACAGGCTGCATAATTAGAAAAATAGACTTATCTAATGGTGTTTACCAGGATGCAAAATCAAAGAGATAGGTGCATTCTATTATTTTGTAATGCTACTAAGGGATAAAATAAGTTAATATGAAGACTACACTACAGCTTATTGTAGTCTATAATAGGATAGTGTAAGGATTAGTATAAATATAATAAGTTTTCTTGATATGCATATTGATTTTGATAGTAGAGAAAATTACAAAATTATATATTTATTTTTTAGAATTAAGAAACTTAACGAAATTTCCCTTATTTGAACTGCTTACCACTAACTTTATTACCAAATTTAGGGTTGTCTAGAAACCATACATCTTATTAATCTGATGTGTAAAATATTAAAAAGTGTGTCTAGTAGATATGAGCATTGCTCTACGGAAAGGGGGTTTGATGCATGAAGTAAGAACAGGCTAATCAGAAACGACACTTTCCGCCTTAACTTAACTGGATTTTCGTCAAGAAGCGTCTTCATTTAAACGAAATATACAATACAAGCGGAAAGTGTCGTCCCTTATAAGCCTGTGATAACTGAACAGGCTTATCTGGGAAGACACTTGACGAACATGCATTCAAACCCCTTTTCACAGAGCGAGGTTCATATCTAAAATATACATAGATATTGACGATACCTGTCCGTTCACGTAGCGATATTCCCCAACGTATTGCAGTGCTCCACCTGGGGACTTGTGCCGGGCCTGCAACAGGAACCCCTTAAACTGGCCCCCGTTTGTCGCTCCTATGCGACCCCTAATGCGGACTGGAATAAACAAAAACTTGTAAGCATGCATAAAATTCACTATGTCGTACATACGAATGATCAGATTGTCAAGTGGTTATGCTGACAGTCTGTCTTGTTCTTGAAGGACTCTCGTTCACATCTCGCCGATGGCAAATGATTCAATTTAATCGTTGTTTATTTACTTTATAATTGTGTGTTTGTATTCATTCATGCTCTATAAAGGCAACACGAAACAGATATAAACGTTGTGTTTTAAGTTTGATTTCATAACAAAACAACCGCAAATAAACATTAATGTAACAATAACTTACCAAGTACGCCACAGTTCTGCTGTTGTTGATTATCGCATGGAACGTAGCCATCCATGTTGGTGTCAATTATGTAGGGTGTGTGCCGAGTTTGCCGCACATTGGAGCCGTGTCCCGGCTTCATGGTATCGCAGGCCATTGGATTCGCGCCATAACTGTGTCCCGAGCCGGTACGAAGACTGGCTGACAACACCAAACTGAGCGCCCAAAACACGTACATTTTAAATATATTTATATTCAAACTGGTCGAATGCGCATATACTAACTTATGCTATATTAAAAAACGCGTTTAATTTTTAAGCACGCATAACAATTTATTTTTATTTTTTTATGAAAGCTCCGAAACTGCGTCCGTTCGGTCAAAACTCCTGACTGCTTGTGGTGGTCGATTGTGAAAGTGTTCCTAATTTAACGGAGCCACCCAAATAGTTCAAGTATGATGGATACCTCAATAATTTCGTCCCGTGTCAAAATGTGGTTCTCTCACTGGCAAGGATTGCAAGAATGCTACCTCGGGTGCTTTCGTCATTTCCGGATATTATCGGCATTCCCCGTTGTCTGACGTACTACCTTCATTCTACTTCAATCGCTGACTGACGGAATTTTACGGAAATGCACGAGCGATGAATAAGCCTGTCGCCTGTCATGAATGAAATCTTGAAAAACTGATTCACAAAATTGATATGTTAATTAATTACATCAACAGCTGCAATTGTGACAGGTATGAGTGATTTTGTTTGGAGCAAGAAATGCTATCATTTTGATAAAAATTTGAAATTCCAGACTGATAAATCTTGAATGTTTTTGTTTCATTGACGCTACCAAAAAAGAAAAAAGGTAGGAGTTATTTTGGTAAATGATTAACATTCTGAATTTTAAACTGACTAAATATAAAGAACATTAAAACATTTTTATCTTTGAACACTGTTTTGAAGTAGATGCCATTGAAATAAACAACGTTATAAATATGTTACGAAAAATACGACTATTCAACGTCTATGAAGTAATTATGGCGGATTCTTTTTTTATCATAAAAATTCACGAACATATTTAGTTTCAAGTTAACGTTTAAATTGTTGAAATCGAAAATGTCTGAACAGTTGAATTCGCCAACATGCATGTACGATGTAAATCTCAATTTAGTTTTAGTGCAGATTCGTTCATACGACAAAAAGATAGAATTTTGTTTACGGATCATTTTTATTTCCTGCAACGATATCTACACATACGACACACGAACACTTACTCCGATCCAAATAAAAAGACGAATGCTTCGGTTATTGTAGGAAATTTGTACGAAATATATTCGTCACAATCGTCTCGGGCCGCTTATTTGTCTTTGCTGCATTTGATGAAATTCGTCTTCAATGTATAATTTTTCTTGCTTATTTTGTGTTGTTGTAACATATTTTTATCAATATACATGTATTACAATTTATCACTTATAAAATCGTGCATACTCACTTTAACATATGCTTCCGGTGTGTGAAGATTCTGTTGGATAAGAGAACCACCAAATCACAATGTTTAAGAAGGGTAAGTTGACAGAATGAGGTAAAAACTCGCCTCTCGTACACATAATTTTTGTTTCAACTTGTCCATAGAATAATTAGGTAAAATCATTTTTAAATTAACTTATTTGACTTACATTCTGAATTGTTGTTATTATAAAAATAGAAACATCGCGCGCCAGCTCGCTTATGGTCTTTACGAACATTCTAATTATTCATCAAACGGTACCGCTTTTAAAACCGAAAGTAGGATTTCTATAGGTATACGTCCATTTTGACAAAAAAAACTTTTATTTTTAAGCTTTAAAGCTTAAAAAAGACGGGTTTCTACATTGTACCTTGTTACCATCAGATATATTCTAATTGGCATAGATAAAATTATTCTATAGCCTAGTTAGCAAGTAATTTATTATTTTTCAAACGGTACCGCATTTCAACCCGAAAGTAGGATTTCTAGACGTATACGTCCATTTCGACAAACGCGATTATTTTTAAGTTCAAAAGCGCAAAAAAGACGGATCTCTACCTTGTTACTACCAGATATATTCTAATTGGCATAGATAAAATATGTTTCTTATTTATACTTAATTTTAACTGCCAAATAAGGTGTGTACCTTTAAGTTGTACAAGGCGTGGGTTATTAAAAAAATATTATTTATATACTCTATGATATTTGCATCATAGTTTGTCAACTTGATAACAAGCATCTATACTCTCAACGTATTTTATTTGACAACAAACTATAATAGAAAAATATATTTTCGATTCTTTAAGGATATTATTTCTATAAGCCGTTTAAAATTACAAGTCCTACATTTATCTCTTGAGGAACATCCATAAGTTCTTTTCAATGTTGTCAACTTACCATAACACCGCAAAACAGCATTAATGTCATTCATAAAAATCAATCGAATAACGTCAGATTAATTGATAAAAATCAAATATCCAATACGTCATAATTGCAATCGATACTTCTGTCAACATATTCTGAAAAAAACACAGCTTTAAGGTGCTTATTTCTTTTGTCCACACAGTCATCGAAAACACGATGAGTATTTGTCAACATCGTGATAACTGGAGTTTCTCTCTTATCTTTCTTATAGAGAAAATCGAGGATTGAAGTACAACAAATAATTTGAAGCTTAATTGTAGAAAATAGCGTTAATATCAATTAAATACATTCGTGATGCATACATTCCGGAACAGTGCTATTCATTGCATACATATAGTATGCATATACATACTATAAACCAAGTATATAAAATATCGTCTTGTTGATGGGTTCCGTATTCGTTGTTTATTAACTGTCCGTCGTTGTCGAAGTTAATCAATGTCTGTCCAATTTACAACCACTACATTCTAAAAGATAAATTACATTTTGTACAATAGTCATACTTTTTAACTTAGAATATTTTAACGTTCAAGTTAAAAGTGTTGCCCTATGCTCTATCGAGGTGAACGAAACTGGCCGGCATATTTTAATAATATATTTATACTGAAAACATGCGACGTGTTTGCTTAATAATTTTAAAGTCATTTCCTAATCCGGATTTTGTTCGCAGAAACATTATCGGTAGATATAGTATTGCTAACAACATCAAGTCTTTTTATTAAGGGCAAACGACCAGTTGCATGT
This sequence comes from Dreissena rostriformis, assembly GCA_007657795.1. Taxonomy (NCBI): domain Eukaryota; kingdom Metazoa; phylum Mollusca; class Bivalvia; order Myida; family Dreissenidae; genus Dreissena; species Dreissena rostriformis. The sequence continues at coordinate 139,241 of VMBQ01001588.1, forward strand.
ACAATACGGAACAACACATACAACACTAAAACTTATATAGGTCATACAGTTTATAACTATATTCGTATTTGTTAGACGCTCTTAGTGGTGAACTACATGCAGACAAATTATAAGAAATACTATGACGAATACTCAGTCACAAAAACATCTACACAGCATAATAATGGATACATAAATAACAGTTCAGCATAAGAAATATATCGTGAGCAAAAGCGAAAATTCATTGACTCTATTTTTTTTATTGAAGAGAACTAGCAGTATAAACGATAACATGATGTGGTAAGGTTAAATAAAATCAAGAAAACAATACGCGACATTCATACGCGTTCTCGGTCCGTGAATATAATGGTAAAAGTTGTGCAAAAAATCCACACACAAAAAAACAACAACATACAACAACTACTAGCGTAAATGTTATCTATTGCCATCTATGAATGTTAAGTAAAAAATATTTTTTTTATTTAAGATAACTTAACTATCGAAAGCTAGTATGCAATACATTTAGATTATTGCCAAAATACAAACATTTAAAAGTTTAAACCGTTTTGAAAACTCTCGTTTCTTTATAGTAAAAATACGACATCGCAAATATTTTAATCCAGTGATTCCCTAATTATCGCAGTATATTATCTTCGGTCCGAGGTTATCATGTAATATCTCGAATATGAGTACTCAGGTCGCTTGTATCTAAAAGAAAAACATCAACAAAGGCTTCCGCTTGCTCTGCTGAACAACAAAACATAATGAAAACAAAAGCTAAATTAGATTAACTTCCTTAAAAACAATATGTACCGTCTACATAATCATCTTATGAGAAATGCAACCTGCATATTTTAATGCGTATTTATGGCGAGAGTATAAATATGTTGTTCATAATTTGACTATTTGATGAAAAAATAATGAAGACATTGCATGTGTCTTAAGGAAGATTGTACTCGAACACGTGCGCACGATCTGCATCCATGTAGCCTACTATTATACGGTTCCTGATTTCATCTATTGCCATTGATGCAACGTTTTCAAAGCATGTGATAAGACGTCGCACAGAACATCTGTTTTCATCTGGATTTACATTATAAATATATAACTGATACAAGCCTTGGTTTGTTAAAACATACGTATTTCCCTGACTATCACATTTTACATCGACAGCATTTTTAAGTTCCTGTGAGTCGCGATGTGTTCTAACATAGTACCACTCACATAACCCTACTGCATACAACGTGTTATGCCCACATTCGCCGTCTTTGATGTTAAATCGGTAAATTGTGTTCTCACAAGCTATCATAATTTTCATTGAAGTTTTACATGTAGATATTCTATTCGGTTTCCATAATGACACTTGTTTCCAATAGCCAGGATTAGTGATCAATGGTTGCTTGAACTCGTCAAAGACGTAACATACGTGGCCAGTCGAACTATCCAGCAGCTGAATTTCATAGGATGATTTTGCACTGTTCCGTTCAACAAGCGCCACCAAATGATTGACATACATAGATATACTGAGAACACTGTGGTTGCAATCAATCTCGTTGGTTTGGCGAAATTCGCGAATATGTTTTAAGACTGTTATTTTAGGAGACTGATCAAAGCTTACAGCTACTTTAAAAGCGCCATTTCTGGTTTGTTCTACAACACACATATCTTTAATTTTGTGTTGTAATTGGACTTTGGATATTAATGATAGCTTTTGAGAATGTAATTGCAAAGTATTTTCTTGTTGCAACAATATTATTCTACCATCAGATAAAATGTCTACTGATACAACACAGGTCTTTAATTCTTGAGTGTGATGCCTTTCCAACTTTAGCAAACTAATTCGATCACAAATCACCTGCAAATGACGCAAACTTTTAATTGTAACCAGTTCACATGTAGCCAATGTTTCTTCCACTTGTGCGGCTTCCTCTTCGGTATTCGGTTCCATAAATTCCACTGCATCCTCATATAGCTCATATTCATCACTGCTCAATTCCGAGGCTTGCTTGTCCTTGCTTGTGAGCACTACATCGAATTGATGTAACATGGTTATCACATCTTCTACCTTTGTCGGTTGTCTGAATTGTACCTGTTTATCTTTTATGGACTTCGCGGAGTCATCTGTCTCGAGTTTCTTAAGTAACGTCGAAATTTGGAAGTTAAGTGCAATTCTCTGCTTTGCTGTGCCATACTTGGACGTAATTGTGTGCAAATTTGTGAAAGATGAAGCTTTCTTTTCAAGATCTGACATTCTATGCTCAAAAACCCCTAAACGCTGAGTTTCATATTCGACCCTCTCATTCAATGTCTTTTCTAAAATGTCAATGTTATGTTTTAATATATGAATAAAATCATTTATATTTTTCTGCACTTTATTGATATCAGACTGGGCTTCTCCTAATGTTTGCATTATCTCAGTGTTATTTTCTTTACACTTACTTTGAAGATCATGTATATTTTCTTCCGCATTTTTACGTATGGAGACCTCTTCTCGCACACATGACATATCACGAATACCTTCACAGAGTCTGTGGTCGTTTTGCAAACAATACGTGCAAATTAAAACATCATGACCTGGGCAGTATTGGTCAACTTCAGCATCTGTGTGTTTGTTGCAATACGACAATTTCTTCATTTCTTCAAATAACTCAATATCCTGTGGAATGTCATCCTCTTCAAGCAGTTTATGTTCACGTAATAACTTATTTCTTCTGTGATCTCGAATGCACTCAGTGCACAGGTATTCCAGACAGTCCACACAGAAATACCTGGGCTTCACTGTTTCGCCATCAAAAAGACAAGGTCCACATTTAACGGAAGCCGTTTCCTCTTTAATGCCAGCCATTGTGAAAAGTCACTTCCTGGAGTATGCTAGTATTCAAAACAATAACACGAATAAAATCTACTTACACATGCTTGTTCATTTAATAATGTATTGACCACGTTGTCTAGATATGTTGTGTGTATGTGAGTGTGTAAAGAAATCTGTGTATTGTGTATAACCGATCGATGGCGAACGCTTTGTCTGTTGTTGCTTTTCTTTAAACAACTAAAACTCACTGTCTTCAATTATTGTATGTTCACTTGCACACCCAGTACACTGGTTAAACAGTCAACACAGGAATGTTTATGCTCCGCTGTGTCTCTATCAATCAGGTATGAGAAGGGTTGTTATCTCTTCAGTAAAGTCGGCCATTTAGAAAATTTACTTCCTGAAATTGAGTATAAAGAATGGGTAATAAAGCTCACTACAAACATAATTAATCAATTGTTTAATTTATATATACGGTGCTATTACGTTTAAATAATATTATATTCATTTAGAGTTATCTAATAACATTCTAGTTTAATTAATCTTGAGTGAAGAATACATAATTATCGGTAATAGCAAACACATTATTTGATTAAATTGTTACTTAAGACATTTAAACTACCTTGCACACTTTCGTTTGTTGTCCATGTGCGAATAACAACATATACTTTAAATTTCGGTAAGAGAAATTCGATACAGAGATAAAGAAACTTACGTTTATTCTTAAACTTCACCTTTCCAAACTAGACCACTGCCTCAATATTCACAACAATAGTATTTTAGGCTGAACCTACGCATGTTCTATTTATTACTGTTTTCAGAAAAATGAAAAGCAAATCGAAAGTAAAATCTATATATAAATCATGTCACAAATACTGTCGATACTAATGAAAAATACTAAAATAACTTACAACGATGTTAAAAGAATTTTCTAATTCGAAAACTGTTAATTGCAGCAGTAGTATTCCGTGCGAATGGATTTGGGTCAACACATTAGTTGTCTAAAAATAAATTTTATACGGCGGCGCGTTTGTCACGTATGTTTTCGTTATTTTAAGCTCCCGTCAAAGACTTTAAGCGACATTAGTTTGCTTTTCTCTCTTGAAAAACATCTGTATCGCGTGCAATGTAAAATAAGAATTTAATTACATATCGTCCCCTCCCCGCGAAAATGGCCTATCTCAGTTTTGACGCGAAAACGGGTCTTGCCATTTTCGCAATTGTGAAAACGGCCCGCTTCTCCCGCGAAGAATTCCAATGTCCTATCCAATCGGCTTACAAAGTTATACTCATGTGATCATTTGGCGAAGTTCGATTGGTTTGGCGATAATTTCCAAACTAAATATAAACAATTCAAAAAAATATGAGAAAATTGTTTACATTTAGTTTGGAAATTTTCGCCAAACCAAAGCTTGAGTTAGACATTTTTTTCACTGACTACAGACACAGTCAAACGTCAATTCAAACATTATGACACATGTAGGAATATCTAAAAAGTCATAGTGCAAAGTTGTAGCTTCATATTGTAATTTTAAAAAAAAAGGAAGTTTTTTCCTTCTCCTGAAAACTTGTAAATATTGAGGTTGGCCATTTTCGCGGGGAGGTGACGATAGGGAAGCGGACAATTACAACGAGCGAGGCCTGGTATATGGGGAGATAACCCTGGGTTAGGGTTAGGGTAAGGGTTAGGGGTCGGGTAAGGGTAAGGGTTGGGTTTAGGCTAACCCAAACCCTAACCCGACCCCTAACACTAACCCTAACCCTAACCCTCTATTGCAATCGTTAGAATTTACCCCGATAAACGCTTACAAACTGACAAACACCATTTTGAATATTCCGATGACAATAAGGCAGAAAATTAAAAAACGATCAAATTATAATTAATAAGGAAAACTTTACCATTGCCCCGCTTCAGTTTAACACATCAAGGTTTAATGGTTATTGTATTATTTATAAAAGAGCGTCACACTTGGAGAAATGCATGTTGTTTGGTAGAGTTCCTAACCTCGCATTTACTGAAATTATAACAAAATCGCTATAGATGTATCAATTATAGTCGCAACATGTAAAACGTGCATATTCTCAAATTCTCATGTTTTATATTGAAACTGCGTACTTTCCTCAGTCTTCGTCTCATATTGGGATATAATAGTGAAAACAAATCACACGGACCGAGGTCGTTTTTTAATTCTAGTTTTTCAATTAAAAAAGTAATAACAAAAAATCGCTGTGGGAAATGCTCTTAAACTCTTAAAATTATGACTTTGCATTCGATTTGCAATAAGCATGGCTTGAATAATTTAATGAAGCTTGGGATTTATGAAATAAATGCAACATGATTAACGACACTCTTGTGGGTGGACATGAAACAGAAACACTGGCTTTTGTATTAATTATTAAGTTGAAATTCGAATAGGTTATTTGAATATCTTTTTTTGGTTTGTTATCCCCCGCCAAAGGTGTAGGGATATAGAATTGACGTTTTCCGTCCGTCCGTCATTCCGTCTGTCACAAAATTGTGAAACTGGCGGGGATATCAATTCAAAGAATGTGTTTGGTATTCCCCTGCCAAAGACGGAGGGATATATCATTGGCGTTGTCCGTCCGTTCGTCATTCCGTCTGTTTCAAAACTGTTCAGGGCTATATCTCAGAAACTGTATAAGATATCAACATGAAACTTAATTTGGAGTATAGATATCAATGAGGAGAAGTGTCATTCACAAGAACCATAACAATACACTTTCTCAAATAAGAGTTACTGCCTTTTGTTGTTTTGTATGATGTAACTTTGCAGGGCTAAATCTCAGATACAATATAAAATTTCAACAAGAAACGTCATGGGTGTGTAGAAATCAATAGGAAGAAGTTCCATGCACAAGAACCATAATCACGCACTTTCTTAAATAAGAGTAATTGCCCTTTGTTGTTTTTGTAACATTTCAGGGATATATCTCAGATACGTCAAAAGATTTCAACATTGAATTTCATGGGCGTATAGATATCAGTGGGGAGAATTACAATGCATAAAAACAATCACCCTACCCATAATTACATATTTTTTTTATGATTATACCATATATCAAGGGATTTTCACCCATCTATAAACATCCATAAACAAAATGTATGTGGCGGGGGATATCCATTCAACGAATTGGCTTGTTTTGTTTGATTGTGTTGCGCCGTTAACAAACAGTATTTCAGTCGTATCGGGGCAGTCATTTTAACCGATTTACACTTAACTTATATTGTAAAAACTAGTATACCATTAACGAAGTCAGCAGTTGAAATGAAGTTAATATAATGTATGTGAAAAAAGTTTACGATAATCTAAAATTAGCTGTAAGCCTGTGCTTATACTTTGGCGACACATGTCCATAATGTAGAATATTTAGTATATTGATCTTCTCGTCCAGAGAACATATATACAAACGTGCATGTGGCTTAACATTAAATTAATGTAGACAACAATATTTAAGGGAGAATAAATGAGTCGGTCTCTGGGAAATCCAGGCTTAATGCATGTGCATAAAGGGTCGACCCTGTGCAGTCCTGATTTCTGTACGAATAAATCAGTGTTTAAACTACGATTATTTCGGTATACGTATAACTTATTATTTGAAAACAAATCTCTCTGTATCAATAATGCTGAAATGCTAGAGGAAAATACCTTTCGTCCAAATAATCGTTGAAACGATGGGTGATAAACATGGTTGAAAATAGATTTCTCTTTGATACTTGTAAAATAGACATATTGGAATTCATCCAATAATAGACAGAAAAAAACGTCAGACAGACATAGTTTATAAACGTCTCACTTGTGTACATACACACACAGTAAAGAAGTACATAATCATAATATATGTATGTACGAAACCACTCTTAAAGAGTTACGAGAGACGATGGTTCTAAAAATTCTAAGTGTTCAACGATTATATGCATGATAAAAACTTTCACATTTGTTAGAAATAAAACAAAAATATCCTTAAGGAAATTAAATAAAAAATATATGAAGTATACTTTTGACAATTTATGCGTTTCTGAAAGTTTCGAATACGCTCGGAAATAAATACTTGGACGTAGAAAATAGAAAACGGAAAAAATGAGTGTATAACATACTTCGTATAATACCGCGTTATCATCAAATTAACGTACATGTACATGTATTCGTGATAGTGTATACAATCAGCATTAAACTTTATCTATAAACATCGGACCGTGAAATCATTTCTACCAGAAGAAATAACAATCCCTCTTTGATGGTGAAACCGCACATAGATTCCGATGTGTTGTTGAAATAAAAGCACATTTTCAGTCTTCTTCTCAATACATTGATCATTTCCAAACGAGAACCACCGGCTTTACTTGTTGAACATCTTGTTGCGAAGTCCAGTCTGGTGTCTTCTTGTCGCCTAACGATAATTTGAAGATTGAAGACCTTTCTGAGAAACTAGAATTCAATACTGTTGTGAACATTTAGCAATCCTGATGTCAAGTTCCGGCTCTGGTTAAAACAAGACTGTGCATTTTCATGAACTAGCTCGCATTTGGACACAAAGAATTTATTGCCCTAAAAAATGTCAATACTAAATGCATATCTTTTCAATTTCAATAAAGCTGTGGTACTTGATTTTGAAAACACACTTATCGAAGGGGTCCCGCGTTGTTTTCGATGAATTGTCTATCGTTTTCGAAGTTTATCACATGTCAGTCCAATATAATATTTCTTGCTACACTTGCCACTACATACAAAAACATTAATTTCATTTTCTAAGACATGTCATACTTTTTTTTCAATTTCCAATGTTTTACCGTTAAAGTAAAAAGAATGGTGTCATATGCACTGCTGAGCTTAGCGAAACCGGTCAGCATATTTTAATATATGGATAATAAAACCCATGCCACATGTTTTCTTATTTATTTCCAAATCCGGATTTTCTTCACGTTTGTTTAATTAAAGAATTAATGAAACTCCAGAAACATTATCAGGAGATAATTGTTAGTTAACAACAAGTGTTCTTGTGCAAGGCACGTGACCAGTTGCCTTTACAATACGGGACAAAATATAACAAACCAATTTATATAAGTCACACAGTTTATAAGACACATTGTATTTGTAAGACGTACTGACTGGTAAACTGAATTAAGAGTGATGAGAAAAAATGCTCAACCAAAATTAAATCACATGAACATCTACACAGCATAATAAAAGAAACATATATAAGTAGTTTGAATCAGGAATATCTAATAAGCAAAATCGAAACTATATTTATTGAAATACAGCAAACTTTCCTTAAAGAGAACAAGCGGTTTGTACGATAAAATAATGTGAGTTTTAACAATTTAGATAAAAAGATATAAAGGAGCATTCTTAATCAACGAATATAATGATAACAGATGTTCATTCAAAAATAAAAGCATTAAAAGCTTTAAACATTTTAAAGTTATATTTTACCCATTCAAACAACAAAAACTAGCGTTCATTTTATCGATTAGAATCTTTGAATACAAAATACAATTTAATTTTCAATAAACATAACTTTATTATCAAAAGCAAGTATGCAACCTTTAGCTCATTGTCAAAATACATACATTTAAAAGTTAATCCGACCATTCTGAAAACGAACGTTGTTATACAGTGAACAATACAACATAAATATTTAAATGAAATAATTCCATATTTATCGCAGCAAATAACAGTTTAAAGGGACTTGTTCACAGATTTTGCATGTTTTAAAGTTTGTCATTACATGCTTTTAATTGATAAATGTAAACATCGGAACTAAAGAGCTCCAGTATAAAACAAAAATAAAATTAAAGAAACAAAGAAAGCCACACTTGGGCTCGAACCAATTACCCTTTGAGTAAAAGTCAACAATCCTCGTAATGTTACAAAATATAACGATAACAACAGAACTTTCCAAATTATTCAATCGTTTCGCGTTTGTAACACTTTATAATTTTCAGGTTTTTAAATCGCCATAAGATGCATATAGTGGATATTTGAGAGTAAGGTAACTGTTCAGTATTACTCGCAAAAAAAACATATCTACATAAAACATTTGCAAATCTGTTTTTTTTTTTCATTTTTGTCAATTTATCAAAACGTGAACAAGTCCCTTTAATTGTTCCTATTGTCCCTCACAGGCGTCATTCTGTTATTGTGACAGGTTATACTGTTTTATAATCATTTAATTCCTGTCTTATTTATTTTTTTAAATCAGACTCGTTTTCAAAAGCATTACACCTTTGACTGTCTCTTTCTTAGAAGGTATTGGTTTAGGTATATGTCATCTATATGAGAGCATTTCTGAAGTGGCTCCCAATTTAAACATTTTAAATGCACTTGTTTTCTTCTATCATATTCAGATAGAAACGTATAAAAAAAACTATAAAATACCTTGTAAATTGGTTATAACCATTAATAATAATTGGTTTTCAAAATAACCGTTGTTTATTTATCCTCGATAACAATGCATATTTACTAAATTAAATATACATAAATAAAAAATATGTGTATGGATGTTTATCGTCAATATTATCAAAATGGCTGTACACGTGTTTGTATTATTTTTAACATGCACGTATCTGCTCATTATGAAAGTTTGTATATGGTTCGTATGTAAGGACTCAACATGACTGTCGAACAACGAAGCAATTTGTGTACAATCGTAGATAAGTGTTCATTTATTGCAGGTAATCCTTAATAGAAGCTAGAACGTTCGCTTAAAGCAGTTGGTATCTTTAATATTAGTATTGGTCGATTTCATTGAAAAGAAACTCAAAAGGGCTATCGCGTGGTTTGCTGCATATGAAAATAAACGCTCAAATAGACAAGAATATGAAGGTTTTCGGTTCATAGTTTGACTATTAAATAAAGAAGCAATCATTGAAGGAATCTATTTGCCAGTGGGAAGATTGAACTCGAACACATGCGCACGATCTGCATTCTTGTAACCTACTATTATCCGATTACCGATTTCATCTATGGCCATTGATGCAACGTCTCCGCAACATGTAATAAGACGGCGCCCAGAACATGTGTTATCTGGATTCACCTTATACTGAAACAATGAATCATTTTTTGATAAGACATACATATTTCCCTGTCTATCACATTTAACATCGATAGCAGGAAGTCCTCCTTTGTGGAACCACTCACATTGCCCTACTATATACAAAGTGTTAAGCTCACATTCGCCATCTTTGATGTTAAAACGGTAAATATTTTGCCCATCAGCTACAATAACTTTCATATTAACTTTACATGTAGATATTCTGTTGGGTCTATATATGTTTACAGCCGACCATTTGTCATTGCCTTGGCATGCGGACTTCTTGAACTCGTCAAAGACGTAACATGCATGACCAGTCGAAATGTCCAGCAGCTGAATTCCATAGAAAGTTTGAATTCCATAGAAAGTTTTTTTTTCACTGTTCCGTTCAACAAGGGCTACCAAATGATGGACATACATTGATATACTGAGAACGTCGTTACTGCAATAAATGTTATGTGCGTTGCGAAATTCGCGTTCATATTCTAAAAATGTTATTTTGCACGACTGATCAAAGCAAACAGCTACTTTAAAAGCGCCATTTCTGTTTTGTTCTACAGCGCACATGTCTTTTACTTTTTCGCGTAGCTGAATTTTTGATGTTGATGATAGCTCTTGCGAATATAATTGTAAAGTATGCTCTTGTTGCAACAATATTAATCTACCATCAAATAAAATATCTGCTGCTACCGCACAAGTCTTTAATCCTTCAGGGTGCTGACCTTCAAACTTTAATAAGCTAATTCGGTCATCCATTACCTTCAAACTACGCATTTTTTTCTTTTGAATCATTTCGAATGTAACCAATGTGTCTTTAGCCTGATTGGCTTCGTCTTCTGTATCTGGTTCAATAAACTTCACTGTATCCTCATCACTGCTGAATTCCGAGGCTTGTATGCCCTTGCGTTTGAGCACTATATTGAATTGGTGTAACATTGTTATCAGATCTTCTACCTTTGTTGGTTGCTTAAATTGAATTTGTTTATCATTTACTGACCTCACGGAGTCATCCGTCTGGAGTTCTTTTAGTAACGTCGACACTTTGAAGTTTAGGGCAATGTTCTGCTTTGATGTTCCATATTTGGAATTTATAGATTGTAATTTTTCGTAATACGACGCTTTCTTTTCAAAATTTGACATTTTTCGCTCACATAATCTTAAACGCTGCATTTCAATTTCGAGGTTTTCATTCAATGTCTTTTCTAAAATGTCAATGTTATCTTTTAATGTATGAATACAATCATTTATATCTTTCTTCACTTTATTCACATCAAGCTTGGCTTCTTCTAATGTGTGCATCATTTCAGTGTAATTAGCTTTACACTTATTTCGAAGATCATTAAAATGTTCTTCCACATTTTTAGATACCTCTTCTAGCACACATGAAATGTCAGATACACCTTCACAGAGCCTGTGCTCGTTTTGCAGACAATACGCGCAAATTAAAACTCCATGACTTTTACAGTATTGGTTAATTTCGACATCTGTGTGTATGTTACAATACGATAATTTCTTCATTTCTTCAAATAATGTAACATCCATCGGAAGTTCATCCTCTTCAAGTAGTTTATGTTCACGTAATGACTTATTTCTTCTGTGATCTCGTATGCACTCAGTACACAGGTATTCCAGACAGTCCACACAGAAATACTTGGGCTCCACTGTATTGCCATCAAACAGACAGGGTCCACATTTAACGGAAGCCGTCTCGTCTTCAATGCCCGCCATTGTTAAACAGTCAGATCCTGGAGATTGATATTCTAAACAATTACACGACATAAAATGTATGCACTCATGTTAATAATTTAAATATTGTATTGACGACGAGGTCTAGATATTGATTTGTATTGAAGCCCATGTTAAGCTATTCTATTCTATTAATTGTGTGCTACCAATCGATAGCATATGCTTCGTGATCTTTTTCTTCTTTAAAACTTGCACATTCAATGTTCGCCAGTAACCTGGTTTTCCAGACAGTCAACAAAGAAACGTTTATTCTTGAAATGTGTTGCCTTCAGAAAGACACGGGTAGGGTTGTCATCGCTTCAGTAACTTCGGCCATTCAGAACAAATTTTTCCTGAAATTGGGTATAGAGCATGGGCCTTAAAGATCTTAGCAAACATAATTGTTTTCGATCATTAAAGGTGATACTTTGTTTCAATAATTATATATTCGTATACAGCTATCTCATTATATTCATTTATCTTAAGCAAATACTACGTTAATATCTTAAATGGCAAACAAATAGATTGTATATTGTGACCTTGATCATTTACGACATTTAAAGATATCATGCACACTTTCGTTTGTTGTCCTTGAACGAATGGTCACATGTACTTGGTTTAAGAGAAACTCTATAAAGTAAAAGAGCAACTTACGTTTATTCTACAACCGCACCTTTCCAGACCAGACCACTTCTTCAATATTCATGTGGATTTTGTTTTAAAACAAAATTAATATTTACAGGACGAGCCTATACATGTTATATGTATTACTGTTTTCCGAAAACGAAAAGTAAATCCAAAGCAAAATCTATATAAAATCAGTCATGATATAAATCATGTATATACACGCACTGATAAATATACTAAAATAACTTATTGCGATGTAAAAGGAATGCTATTCTTCGATAAATATTTACTGCAGCAGTACTATTCAGTGCGACTGGATTTGGATCAATACAGTAATTGCTGTCTAAATATAAATTGCATACGGAAGCGTGTTCGACACTTATCCGAACACATTTGGTCGGTATTTTAAGCTCCCATCGGAAACTTCTACTTTTATCGATATTCTTTTACATTTGTTTTCTTGAAAAACGTCTGTATTAAGTACAATTTAAAGTAGGAAATTAAATCCATATGCATCTTTGAAAACCATTTAAATTTGAAATTGAAATCTCGCTCAAACCCTACGCCCACATTCTTCATTGATGTGAAGTTGATTTTTGTTTACGAAATTGATACTATAATAAACTGTGTACATCTGTCTGTCTAGCTATTTGTTAGCCAATTGTTTTAGCGCTCCACTCTCTCATGCACTATATTTCGGTTAGGAGTTCAATTTGTGACATGGTTTACATGAAATTCTTTCGTAATTATATGTTCCAAAATTTTTGTATGAGCAAATGTTTGTATAACGTTCAGCAATAACTGTTGACATGTCATTCCAAAATTCTTACAATCAGTGTTACCATACCATTCCGAATTTCTTATAAATGAAGGAAATACTTAACTTTGTAACTTGTGAGTATAAATACTACAAATATGTAAAAAAAAATAACTTTGGAGGGGTAAGATACATACTTCACAATTTAGCTAAGGGTTGTAATAACACGACAAACACGTCTGGGAAAACCTGGCTAAATTCCTTTGCATAAAGTAGCGTCCCAAAATAAGCCAGAGCAGTCTGCACAGGCTTATCTGTAACTACACAATTTGAGTAAATATCCAAATATATGAAGTTAAAATATGTGATCAATTTCATCATAATTTTTTTTTTTTTTTATTCAATATAATACATACAATGTATATCATGATCATACAACATAGTGATTGTACAAAGCAATATAGTTCAGGCATGTTATACAAGATATGCTAATATATATATTTTTTTTTTTTAGAGAGAAAAGAAAAGAACAACAGAGGAATAGTTATGAAAAATGATGAGTTGTATAAAGTCGGAAGAAAGCATACTGGACTTGTGTGTTTTGTTGTATATTCACAATGATCTTGTAAGATTGATAAATGAAAATAAAAAAAATAAACAAAATATTTTTAGAAAAATGAACTAACATTAGAGTGAAATGTATATAAGTGGACAAACATTATGAGAATTTAATCCGATTCCATTTTTGTTCAAAGATTTGTAATGTGTCATTACTGAGGGCTATTTCTTTCTCAATATGGATTTTTAGTTTAAGACTATGGACAAAACAATTGAAATTTGGCACTTGTTTTTTGTACTTCATGTTAAAGATAAAATATTTCATCAATATAAGAATAAAGTTCACAATATTATTACAGTCTATTGATTTCAATGAGTTAATTCCGAAACTTACATTTAAGAAAGATAATTTAACGTTTAGTTGCTGTTGTTCAAGAAAGGATATTAATTGATTCCAAATAGGCTGGATGTGTTTGCACTCCCAAAAAAGATGTTCTATAGTTTCAATGTTTTCACCGCAGAAGTCACACAGATTTGAGTTAGATAATTTGCATTTAAAGAGATATTTATTTGTAGCTATAATTCTATGGATGTATTTATATTGAAAATTTCTCAGTGTGCTTTCAATAGTTGCTTTATATGGCATGGTAAATATGTGTTTCCAATTAAGTTCATGTTCTCCGAAAAGGACTTGCCATTTATTTTGGATTTTGGAGTTTTCTGTAGGGTTTTTAATTTGTAGTGTGTAAAATATTTTATTTGTTTTGTTTTTTCTTCCAAGTATGTTTTCTACGAATGTTGTTTGAGTACATGGTGTATTATTTGTATTGATTTCAGATTTAATATGTATGGGTATGCTTTTGATTAGTGTGTAGTACTTCAGAAAATTATTTGAAGGTATTCCGTATATGTAGCATATATCATCAAAAGAGTAGAAATCCTTAATTCTGTAGTCATATAATTGGTCGACATATTTAATGCTTCGTTCAAACCAATCTTTATAGAAAAACGTCTTATTGTTTGAAGTTATGTCTTTATTGTTCCATAAAATAGTTTTACTGCTGGTTTTGGTTTCTAGGTTATGAGTGACATCACTCCATGCTGATAGAACATCAGACAGAAATATGTTTTCGTTTGCAATTTCA
>VMBQ01001588.1:157065-170252 GCA_007657795.1 Dreissena rostriformis
GAACAAAAGTCTTAAGTTTAACTATTTGATCATGTTTATAAATGAGATGTGTTGTTACGAATGACTTAAGATAGCAAACAATGAAAGTCCAGAAACTCTATCAAGATAGACAGACAGACAGACAGACAGATAGTTTATTCAGACTTATACAACAGTACATCGTCTTCATACTCAAAAATACAAATTATTTTCTGTCACGTGATTACGGATAATAACATAACATTTTGTAACATAAAAGTCAATTACAAAATACAAATACAAATAAACACAAAAAGTACAAAAAAATAAAATAAATAAATATGACAAGAACACGTAAGTTCTATCGAGGAGTGAGGGATGAAAACTATTAAACAGTATTATTCAAAATCGTATTTCTTACAACTAAAGCTTCTTTAATATATTTACATACATTCGAAATTACTAATCTATCACTTGAAACTAATAACTTGTGGAATTTATACACAGATGGGTTAATATAAAATATACGGCTAATATATTTGTTTCTTAAATCTATGTAACAGCGGCATATACATATAAAATGGTATTCGTCTTCTAAATCAACGGAATTACAACATAAACAATAACGTTCATTTCGTGGAATGTTGTTCTGAGCATATCATATTAGATCTATCAGCATTTGTTTGGTCAATTAAGATGTATTTTATTTAGTTTAAAAGCATGTGGTAAAAAAGATCTAACACTCGTTGTCATATCTTACCATATTTTGTTAAGCTCGTCAATGAAATTCGTTACTAAGCTCGCCAAAGGCTCGCTTACTAACAAAATTCCTGAACTCGTTTAATAAAACATGGTTTGATATGACAACTCATGTCAGATCCTATATATATATAAATACGAATATTTGAAAATATTGTACTACCCAGCCATATAAATGGCTTACGAGTCACTGAGCTAACATATTAGTTTGTAGTCATACAATTAAATCAATATAGTGCTGGAAATTGTAAGGATCATGATAATATAAACAGAGTGACATTGTTAAAAGTATTAACATGGAAAGTGGAGATGAGTTACTTCTGTTAATTATTAAAAAGTGGAATAACAATCATAGTAGTTCGAGTAAAAATAAGAAATACTCAAATCAAATCAAATCAAATCAATATTTATTTATTGTCGGTATGATATACAAAACATAATAAAATAAGCTATGAATAGCTTTTTACATATTTACTATTTACTATTTACATAATTAGTATTATGCACATACTGATGTGTTTTTTATGTTTGTCGGATATATAATGCTTCCGAGCGTTTTATATAGCAATCTTGAATACATAATGCAGATTTATAAATAAGTCCCTTATCAGTCAGCATTTATTCTAGTCTCTCTCTAAACGGAATGTTCGTTATGTTTGGTTTAATCTTTGAGACACAATTATAAAAAAATAATCTTAAATAAAACAAGAGCTGTGTTTGTGAAACACAATGCCCCCTACTGCGCTTTGAAGCCATATATTTGACCTTTGACCTTGAAGGATGACCTTGACCTTGACATTTCACCACTCAACATGTGCAGCTCTATGAGATACACATGTATGCCAAATAGCAAGTTGCTATCTTCAATATTGCAAAAGTTATGACCAATGTTAAAGTTTTGGGACATACTGACACACACATACAATGACAGACAGACAGGCCAAAAACAATATACACCTTTTTTTTTAAAAAGTATGTGAGGATCATGCAAGCCTTTCAAAAACCTGTAATATTGAGATGACAGAAAAGTTTAACAATTAATTGGTAATTAGCCATTAATATCTGCAGACAAACATTTACAAAGTTCTGGTAATATAAGTGTTCAAGCAACTAGTAATTAATAAATGAAATGTAAACACTAATATGCAAATTTACAACTAGATATTTTGAGTATAACATGTATTTTGTTCCAATGTATCAATATGTCAGACAACTTAATTGATGATTTCCATGATTTAAGTCTAAAAAAAAAAAAAAACTTTTGGTGTGCCCAAAAATCAAAATATTTTGGCTCAAGCAATACATGTAAAAAATAGTCATTTTTTTAAATGTGCTGTACAAAATATTGAGATATTTGTCAAAAAAATGACATTCAAACATCATCAAAGGCGCTTGTATTATTCAAATACTAATAGAAGTTAGCAATCAATATTGAATACAATTGGTGACATTTTTAACAAGGGACTTACAGTGAAAATTTCCTTCGATCATATGAACTGTATTCAAAGGAAAACTAAACTATAGATAAACATTGAAGATATCAAAAGCAAATAATTTGGTATTTGAGCTATATATTGTTTAATTGATCAAAATGTCAAAATGTACAGTACACCCCCACCAAAATAGTTATCATAAACAGAAGCAGTACCAACTTCACCAAAATCTCCAACCATTAATATCCCAAAACCAATTAATCGTAAACAACGTTGTTAAATTTAAAAAAAAGTAATGTAATTTTTTTTTATTGTAGACAAAATGATCTATCACCGTAAGTACCTGTACGAAGAATGACCATAATTGTAGACATTATTTTCTTAATAAATTGGATATTCTGGAAATCTAATACATTAGTAATACTGTCTGAACTCAAAATTAGTACATTTATATTTAAAAAATAATTAAACAAGTTTAAACAAGAAAATACATTTTAATAAATATTGTAAACATTTAAACAAACATTTTTCCACGTCAACACATTTGTATGAACACCTTGTTTATTCCTAAAGAATAACCTTTTCTTAAACTAAGGGACCGCCCTTGGGGGAAAACGCCAATTTTTGTGAATACGTATTCTCCAATCCCTCCCCCCAACTACTGGCATCCTTGTTAAATATAATATATACCTGCCTCGCAATCAACAATAGTTGCTGGAAGTGGATATGGGACATAACTCTTGATTACGCAAGGGAAGTCATTCAGTTATGTGCATATACTTATGCCAATACACTGATAACTGAATCGGACGTAGGGAGAGATAGGTCATATAAATGAGGTCATGTCCTATTACCACACAAGTCATAGTCCAGCAATTTACCAAATGAGCTTACTGGCCCGGTCACCACCTAGTTTTGGGAAAGGCCAAATATAAGCGAATATAAGTGTAAAGTATTATCTTGTTGCAACAATATTAATCTACCATCAAAAAGAATATCTGCTGCTACCGCACTAGTCTTTAATTCTTCAGCGTGCTGATTTTCAAACTTTAACAAACTTATTCGATCAACCATAACCTGCAAACTACGCATATTTTTCTTTGGAACCTTTTCACATGTAGCCAATGTTTCTGTATCTGGTTCAATAAATTTCACTTCATCCTCATGGAGCGATGCTTCATCACTGCTCAATTCCGAGGCTTGTTTTACCCTTGCGTGTGAACACTATATTGAATTGATGTAACATTGTTATTAGATCTTCAACCTTTGTTGGTTGCACAAATTGCGTTTGTTTATCCTTTACTGACTTCACGGAGTCATCTGTCTCGAGTTCCTTCAGTAACATCGACACTTGGAAGTTAAGGGCAATGCCCTGCTTTGATGTCCATACTTGGACGTAATAGTTTGCAAATTTTCGTAATATGACGCTTTCTTTTCAAGATGTGACATTCTTTGCTCAAAACGTCTTAAACGCTGTATTTCTATTTCGAACCTTTCAGATAATGAAACAAAGCCGTCTCCCCTGTAATGTCCGCCATTGTGAATAGTCGATTTCTGTAATATGATATTCTAAACAACTACGCGACATAAAATATATGCACACATGCTTATATATTCAGTATTGTATTGACGACGTGGTCTAGATATTGATTTTTATTGAAGCGCATGTTAAGTAGTTATGTTTATTGTGTGTAACCGATCGATAGCATAATTATGCTTATTACTTTCTTTCTTCTTAAAAGCTTGAGCCTTCAATGTTCGCATGCACACCCAGTACAAAGCTAGTCCAGACAGTCAACACAGAAACGTCTATTCTCCACTGTATCTACATCAAACAGGCCCGGGTAGCATTGTTATCTCTGGAGTAACGTCGGCCATTAAGAAAGATTACGCCCTGTAATTGGGTATAAAGAATGGGCGTTCAAGTCTTACAACCACTACATACTTAAAAACGAATAACATTTGTTTTTACAAAAGTCTAACTTTAAATCATATTTTTTTTTTACGTTCAAGTAAGTAATGTCCTTTGCCCTGATCAGCTGAGCGAAACTGGTCGGTATATTTAAATATATTTACATGTATACTGAAAACATGCGACGTGTTAGCTTAAATATTTAAAAGTCATTTCCTAATCAGGATTTTGTTTACAGAAACATTATCAGTAGATAAGTTATTGTTAACAACAATAAGTATTGTTTAAAGTACAAGTGATCAGTTGCCTATTCAACAAGGAACAACCCATACAACACATACAACACGACAAGTTATGTAATCACACAGTGTATAACATAATCGTATTTGTAAGACGCTCTTACTGGTGAACTACATTCAGACTAATTAAAGTAAATAATATAACGAATACTCAGTAACATAAACATCTACGCATCATACTAATGGATACATAAATAACTATTCAGCATCAGAAATATCTCGTGAGCAAAAGCGAAAATTCATTGACTGAAATAAAGACATTTTTATTGAAGAGAACTAGCAGTATATATGATAAAATAATGTTGTCATGTTAAATACAATTAAGAAAAGAATACCAGATAAACATAAGCGTTCTCGATCCATGAATATAATGGTAAAAGTTGTCCATTCAAAAATAAAAGCATATAAACCCCTTGACACTTTAAAGATATATTTTCCCCAAACAAACAACAATCAAATAAAAGCGTTATTTATCAATTACAATCTGTGAATATAAGATACATTTTAATGTGCATCAACAATTACTATATAATGATCAGCAAATAAGCAATAATAGGTTATAACCAAAATATAAACATTCAACAGGTTAAACCTTTTAGAAAAAAACGACACCACCAATATTTTAATGAAGTAATTCCAAATTTATCGCAGCATATAATGTTCGGTTCGGTTT
This sequence comes from Dreissena rostriformis, assembly GCA_007657795.1. Lineage (NCBI taxonomy): Eukaryota > Metazoa > Mollusca > Bivalvia > Myida > Dreissenidae > Dreissena > Dreissena rostriformis. The sequence goes on from VMBQ01001588.1 coordinate 162,100, forward strand.
AAACATTTAATATCTTAATATGAGTAAAAGTCGCTTTTATGTAGAAGAATCACAACAACAAAGGCGGCTTTCTCGTGTTTTGCTGCATATGAAAACAAAAGATAAATCAATTTTACTTCGAAAAACAATATGTGTCGCCCAAAGAAATCATCAAACAAGGAATTCCATCTGCATGTTTAACTGCTTATTCATATGACAAGAGTATGAATGATGTGGTTCATAGTTTGACTATTTGATGAAAATAAACATGGAAGACATTGCATGTATCTTAGGGAAGAATGTACTCGAACACGTGTGCACGATCTGAATCCATGTTACCTACTATTATCAGGTTCCTGATTTCATCTATGGCCAATGCTGAAACGTTTCCAAAACATTTCATCGGTTTCTGCACATAGCAACTGTTCCCAAATGCATACATGCAACATAACTGATACAAGCCATGGTCTGTTAAAACATACATATTTCCCTGCGTATCACATTTAACATCGCCAGCCTTCTTAAGTTCCGGGGCTTTTAGTGTTTTATCGGTCGCCATTCTTTCATCGTAGACCCACTCACATAGCCCTACTGCATACAAAGTATAATGCTCACATTTGCCGTCTGCGATGTTAAAACGGTAAATTGTTTTCTCATCAGCTACAATAACTTTCATCTCCTTTTTACATGTAGATATTCTGTTTGGCTTACATAATGACACAACAGGCCAATATCCTTGATATATGTTCGAGGAGAGCTTGAATTCGTCAAAGACGTAACACGCATGACCAGTCGAAATGTCCAGCAGCTGAATTTCATAGGATGGTTTTGCACTGTTCCGTTCAACAAGGGCCACCAAATGATGGACATACATAGATATATTGAGAACGCTGTGGATGCAATCAATCTCGTTGTTTTGGCGAAATTCGCGAATATGTTTTAAGACTGCTATTTTACTTGACTGATCAAAGCATACAGCTACTTTAAAAGCGCCATTTCTGTATTGTTCTACAACACACATGCCTTTAACTTTGTGTTGTAATTGGACTTTGGATATTAATGATAGCTTTTGGGAATGTAATTGCAAAGTATTTCCTTGGTGCAACAATATTATTCTACCATCATATAAAATGTCTACTGATACAACACAAGTCTTTAATTCTTGAGTGTGCTGACTTACTAACTTAAGCAAACCTATTCGATCACGACAAACCTGCAAACGACGCATTTGTTTGTTTGGATCCATTTTACGTGCAGCCAATGTTTCTTCCACTTGTGCGGCTTCCTCTTCTGTATTCGGTTCAATAAACTCAGCTGCATCCTCATATAGCTCATATTCATCACTACTCAATTGCGAGGCATGCTTGTCCTTACGTGTGAGCACGACATGAAATTGATGTAACATGGTTATCAACTCTTCTACCTTTGTCGGTTGTCTAAATTGTACTTGTTTATCCTTTATGGACTTCGCGGAGTCATCTGTCTCGAGTTCCTTCAGTAAAGTAGACACTTTGAAGTAAAGGGCAATGCTCTGCTTTAATGTCCCATACTTGGACGTAATCGCGTGCAAATTTGTGCAATATGAAGCTTTCTTTTCAAGATCTGACATTCTTTGCTCAGAGAGTCTTAAACGCTGAGTTTCATTTTTGACGCTTTCATTAAAGGTCTTTTCTAAAATGTCAATGTTATGTTTTAATATATTAATAAAATCATATATATCTTTCTGCACTGTATTGATATCATTCGTGGCTTCTTCCAATGTTTGCATCATTTCAGTGTTATTTGCTTTACACTTACTTCGAAGATCATGGATATGTTGTTCCACATTTTCACGTATGGACACCTCTTCTTGCACACATGATATACCACAAAGACCTTCGCAGAGTCGGTGGTCGTTTTGCAAACAATACGTGCAAATTAAAACATCATGACTTGGGCAGTATTGGTCAACTTCAGCATCTGTGTGTTTGTTGCAATAAGATAATTTCTTCATTTCTTCAAATAATTCAATATCTTGTGGAAGTTCATCCTCTTCAAGTAGTTTATGTTCACGTAGTAACTTATTTCTTCTGTGATCTCGAATGCATTCAGTACACAGGTATTCCAGACAGTCCACACAGAAATACTTGGGCTCCACTGTATTGCCATCAAATAGACACGGTCCACATTTAAACAAAGCCGCCTCCTCTTTAATACACGCCATTGTGACAAGTGGCGTCCTGGAATATGATATTCTAAACAACTACGCGACATTAAATATTTGCACACATGCTTATATTTTAAGTATTGTATTGACGACGTGGTCTAGATATTGATTTTTATTGAAGCGCATGTTAAGTTATTCTGTTTATTGTGTGTAACCGATCGATAGGATATGCGTAATGATTTCTTTCTTCTTAAAAGCTTTCGCCTTCAATGTGCGCATGCACACCCAGTACAAAGATAGTCCAGACAGTCAACACAGAAACGTTTATTCTCCACTGTGTCTCCATCAAACACGCCCGGGTAGCGTTGTTATCTCTTGAGTAACGTCGGCCATTAAGAAACAATACTCCCTGAAACAACTAGTTTGATTAAATCGTGACCTTGATTGTTTTCATTTAAATCTATCATGCATACTTTCGTTCGTTGTTCATGAACGAGTGATAACATATACTTGGTTTAAGAAAAACTCTTTCAAGAAAAAAAGACACTTACGTTTATTATAAAACACTGCACCTTTTCCGACTAGACCAATTGTTCAATATTCCTGTTGATTGTGTTATAAACAAAATTAGTATTTGAAGGTCGAGTCTATGCTTGTTATATTTATAACCGTTTTCCGAAAACGAAAAGTAAATCGAAAGTAAAATCAATCTATAAATCATTTATACTTATAATCTCTATAGATTATAAAATACTAACATAACGTACTAAGAAGTTAAACGGAATGCTATAGAAAGATATTAACTGCAGCACTAGTATTCCGTGCGACTGGATTCGGGTCAATACCACAGGCGCTCAATGGCAATGACTCAATCATTCGACTATCCGTTGTGACTTTTTTTTTGAAAAATGCAGCTGCAGCCGTGATTTTTATAAACCTGTTTATTATAATGCATACACATACCAAATCAATAAAAATCTTCCGACAAAAAGTTTTCTTAAAAAAAAAAGTTCGACTATGTATGTATATATTGATATAAACATACACAGTCGAACTTTCTTTTTTCTGTGTATGCATTATAAAAAACAGGTTTATAAAAATCACGGCTGCAGCTGCATTTAAAAAAAAAGTCACAACCGATAGTCGTATGATTGAGTCATTGCCATCAAGCGCCTGCGGTCAATACAGTAGTTACTGTCTAAAAATAAATTGCATACGGAAGCGTGTTTGACACTAATCATTTGGTTGTTATTTTGAGCTTCCGTTGCAAACTTCTACTTTAATCGATATTCTTTTATATTTCTCTTTTAAAAAACGTCTTGATTACATACAATTTAAAGTAGAAATGTAAAACCATGTGCATCAATGAAAACCATTTAGAGTATAACCAAATAACAGTTGACATACAACATTTAACATATTCTGTTGACAATGAGGCAGAAAATTCAAAAGCGATCAACTTATAATTATTGACGAAAGCTTTACAATCGCCCCACTTCAATAAAACACGTTAAGTTTTAATGTTTATTGTATGATTTATAAAAGAGCTTCACACTTGGAGAATGGTGTTTGGTAAAATTCAACCCCGTATTTACTGAAATGATTAAAAATCATTATACATATATCAATCATGGTCGCAAATTTGAAACGTGTATATTTTCTAATGTAAATGTTGTATATTGAGACTAAGCACTTTCCTCACACGGACCGCGGTCGTTTTTTATTTCTAGTTTTTCAATAAAAATACAAATCGGTATATGAAATGCTCTTAAACTGAAATTATGATTTTGCATTCGATTTGCAATACCCATGGCATAAATAATTTAATGCAGCGTGTGATTCATAAAATAAATGCAACATGATTTACAACAATCGTGGGGGTGTGCATGCAAACTAACCACTGACTTATGTATTAATGATTAAGTGGGAATTTAAATAGTTCAATTCAACATATTTCTTGTTTGTTTAGTTTGATTGTTGTGCCGTTTTCAAAAAGTATTTCAGTCGTATCGAGTTCAATATCAGTTTAACCGATTTACAAAATACTTATATTGTAAAAACTATGAAATATACCATAAACGAATTCATCAATTGAAATGCAGTTAAATAAATGTTGATACAGAATACAGAGTTCCGTTGCGTTCTATTCTGCACTAGATGTATGTACATAACGTTTACGATAATCTAAAATTACCTGTAAACCTGTGCTTATATCCTGATGACATATGCCCGTAATGTAGAATATTTAGTATATTGATCTGCTCCTTCAGAGAACATATATACAAACGTGCATGTGGCTTAACATTTGATTGATGTAGATAACAATATTTAAGCGAGAATAAATGAGTCGGTCTCTAGGAAAACCGGGCTTATTGCATGTGCGTTAAGGGTCATCCTGTGCAGTCCCGATTTCTGTACGAATAAATCATTGTTTAAACTACGATTATTTGGAACTCGGCCTTGTTATAAATAATAATTTGAAAACAATGTTGAAATATTCGAGGAAAATATATTTTGTCCAAATAATCATTGAAATGATGGGCGTTTATTTGTAAACATGGTTGAAAATGGAGTTCTATTTGATGCTTGTAAAATAGACACATTGGAATCCATCCAATAATGTGAAGTGGAATATTGACAATTAATGCGTTTCTGAAAGTTTCGAATACGCTCGGAAATAAAAACTTGGACGTAGAAAATAGAAAACGGAAAAATGAGTGTATAACATACTTCGTATAATACCGCGTTATCATCAAATTAACGTATTCGTGATAGAAAATACAGCCCAGCATTAAACTGTATCTATATACATCTGATCGTCAAATCATTTCTATCAGAAAAATAAATAAATCCCTCTTTGATTGTGAAAGCGAACATACATTCCGATGTGTTGTTGAAATAAAGTTATATTTTCAGTCTTCTCCTCAATCAATTGATAATTTCCACACGAGAACCACCGCCTTTACTTTTTGAACATATTGTTCTGAAGTCCAGTCAGGTGTCTTCTTGTCGCCTAACGATAATTTGAAGATGGAAGATCTTTCTGAGAAACTACAACTCAATACTGTTCTGAACATTTAGCAATCCTGATGTTCAAGTTCCGGCTCTGGTTTAAACAAGACTGTGCATTTTTATGAACTAGCTCACGTTTGTACACAAAGAAAATACAGCCCTTAAACATATTAAAGCTTAACACATATCTTTTCAATTTCAACAAAGCTGTGGTACTTGATTTTGAAAACACACTAAGCGAAGGGGTCCCGCATTTTTTATGAATTGTCTATCGATTTCGAAGTGTATCACGTGTCAGTCCAATAAAATATTGCTTGCAACCACTCTACATATCAAAACATTAATTTCCTTTTTATTAATCATATGTCATACCTTTTTTTTCAATTTTCAATATTGTACCGTTAAAGTAAAAAATGTCATTTTCACTGCTGAGCTTAGCGAAACCGGTAGGCATATTTTAATATATTGATATTAAAGCCCATTCGACATGTTTGCTTATTTATTTCTTAATTCGGATTTTCTTCACGTTTGTACATATAAAGAATTAATGAAACTACAGAAACATAATCAGGAGATAAATTCTTGTTGACGCGCTTTCTCATGACGAGTGGGTACCTAAATCCCATATATTATTTACGAAAATATTTACGCAACATATCCCTCCGTGTATTTGACGCGAAATAGCGGTTTATAACTTGGATTTCGGCTAAGTTTTACGCGCTTTCTCATGACGAGTGCCTAAATCCCATATATTGTTACTTATAAAAGTTTTATTTGTAATATTAAACATTGCTTATTGGACATTTATCAATCACTATAATTGAAAGTGCAAAACAGCAAAATCAGTTTGGTCATTGTCTGATATAAATTAGCGTTCTTTGAATGGGATTTCGGTCAGGCTACGAAATAAATCTACCAGTATCAGACGCTCGGGCAGGTAACGACTTCCCCCAAGTTCCCGCGTTTAGTGGAGATGTCAGTAATAAATTACTCTTATACGAAGGCATTTATCGATAGTTTTACATAAAATTGTTTTCACTTGTTTCTGACACACAAAACACGATTTATAACGGGATTTCATTAAGTTACGCAACGTGGGTACTAATATTCCCTATTGTTTTACATATATACACGTGATATAATTCATACTTAATATTGCTTATATGTTTTTGAAATAAATTAATGTTCTATAAGGGGGATTTCGATAATTCTACCCATTTAAGCTTCCAATCGCATTCGTCAAGACCACATTTCCGCGTCGGTTATGGTATTAATTAATTCATCTAACTTATCTTTCTGGATACCAATTGTCCGAATTACATAAACCCAATTTACACCGATTTACCATATTTCATTCCCGTTTTTTCGAACAAAATAAACGAAATTCGTTGAAAAAAATGAGAACTAGGCATTCGATATTAAAGTGTGGATTAAAAGCGTAAATTGGTGACACCACATGTCTGCACATGTAGATATCGTTATTCAGATAAGTTATCGCGCGTCAGGTGATTTCGTAGTTACGTCTAATAACATGTATAATGACAATCAAGTGCATTACTTTAAGGGTAATAACACTTAGGATTCATGCTGAGTTTTGTTACCCTTAAAGTAGCGCAGATGAACCTTGCTTCTATTAATCACCTAATAACTGAAAAAACTATAATAAAAAAAAAAAACGAACTTTTATGTGATGATCAGATCGGTAACATAAACTATTTAAATCTGCTAATATATTCGATAATAATTATTATTATTATTAATATATGGTAATTGTCGTTGACAGTGTTGACGTTCAGTTGTTCGTGGGGACGACCGCATGCATTTATCCATCTCTTACACTCGAAATCCTTTTCCGGCTTTGGAAACGGTATAAATGCAATGTCACCAACTAATCTTTCTGGATATCGATTGCCCGAGTTACACAATCCAAATTGACACTGTTTAAATATATTTAATCTACGTTATTAAAGAGGAAAACAAACGAAACTCGTTGAAAAATGTGAATATCTAGATTCAGCGTGTCTAGAAAATGGCGGACAGCTCGTTGGTAACTAAAGCGCCCGATTAATCGATGGCTGATTGGTCGATCGATATTTAGATAAGGATTTGATTGACAGTTGGCGAGATGTCAATTGTTCCTAGAACAAATTTCATCACAAGCGTCATTCTCTTAAAGTGACAGGTTATACAATTGTATATATTTTTTAATTCCTGTATTCAATGTTTCTTAAAATCAGACTCGTTTTCAAGAGTTTTACACCTTTGACTGTCTCTTTCTTAGAGTACTGGTTCGGGTATATGTCATCTATATGAGAGCATTTCTGAAGAGGCTCCCAATTTACACATTTGAAATGCACTTGTTTTCTATCATATTCAGATACAAACGTATAAACAAAAACATATAAAATACCTTATGCGTATAACCATTAATAATAATATGGTTTCCAGAGTTTCCTTTGTTACTTATACCCCGATAACAATGCATATTTACTAATTGAATAAACACGAATAAAAATATATGTATGCATGTTTATCGTCAATATTATTAAAATGGCTGTACACGTGCTTGTATTATTTTTAACATGCACGTATCGGTTCATTATGGAAGTCTGTATATGGTTTATATGGAAGGACTCAACATGAATGTGTCGAACAACGAAGCAATGTGTGTACAATCGGATACGAGCGTTCTTTTATTGTAGGTAATCCTTAATAAAAACTCGAACGTTCGCTTAAAAGAGTTGGTATTTTTGATATTAGTATTGATCGATTTCATTTAAAAGAAAAATTTAAAAGGCTATCGTCTGCTTTTCTGCGTATGAAAAAAAGCTCATATAGTTTCACTTCGTGCAAAACGATATGTGTCGTCCTAAAATCATCAAACGAGGAATGCCACCATCATATTTCTGTGCGTTATACACATGACGAGAATATTAATGTATTCGGTTCATAGTTTGAATATAAAGAATATACTAAGAACGAAGAAAAATACATCCAGCATTTGAATATATACTTG
>VMBQ01001589.1:0-30649 GCA_007657795.1 Dreissena rostriformis
GTAATAACACGTTCGGCCATACAGAAAATAGTGATGTATGCAATCTTTTCAACAGTTTTGAGTCGTGCTATCATACAGTACCGCCATTAATAAAGGTAATGGCTATGGTGCTTTAGTGCAATCTTAGCTTTATGTGCAACAGTGTCATATTGCAATAAAACTCATCCTAAAATAGAAATCAATGATTTAGATACAGTGTATGCAAGCTTTAAAATGTTAGGTTTCGAGATCGAGAGGGTTAATTATACACACTTGTCTATTTCCTGTTTCTGTAAAATCATCGAATTTCTATAATTAACATTTATATTATGCCAATACCACAGTTTTATGATGTTCAAATAAAGAAACTTGTGAAAATAACAAAACAAATATGTGTTTCTTTGTGCAACCCTCTAAGTATTCACATTTAGAACCGTAGTATATAAGTTCTAAATGATCATGAGATAAATTGATATAAGCCTGTACTTGGTGCGGCAGCTGATAGGGATGCTTGTCACAACCAGCCATAGTCTGACCATCGCTGCGGTTGACATGATAATTGTTTTTTTTTGGGGGGGGGGGGCTAAGCGGGACTGGTACCATCCTTGGACAGGGTTGCTCTAAAGTATTTGAAGGTTGTCATTTGTTCCATCTTCTCGCCGTTTATTGTGATGTCTGCACTGGTTTTGTTCGTGCTGTTCATCATGATATTCGACTTCTCTGTGCTGATCTCCATCCCGTATGCTCCTGCTATTTCAAAGAGGCTGTGGGTTATATATGAATTGGACTTCTGGTGTCACCCATGAGGTAAATGTGAAAGTTTAACACGGTATAATAAACCACCAGACATAAAAATTGATGTACATTTACGTATTTCTCTTTTTACCAAGTGTGCATACATCATTCATCGACACATATCACGATTTCTCCTATACTTGGAAGTAAACGTAAATGTTATCATATGAGTGGAAAGCGATACATAATTATTATGTTGGAAAGACTGCGTCATTTACATTGTTAATATCACAAAAATCACATCGTATAAATGGTCGGAACATCAAGCGGATGTTATGATTGGGATTTTACTAAGTATACATGTAGACACGTTCTGACGTCCAGAAATCGCATGATGAACGACGATTTATATATTCAATTAACTGTTAGTGTTGAAGTTGTTGTCTGTTTTTAATCGGCATATATAATGGCATATGAAAAAGAGGAGTTTACACACTCAGCTCGCAATTACTAAAAATCTAGCCGGAGTGGTAATAACACATTATTTTGCTTAACACATACACGTTTCATACATTCAACTTATCTCATTTTAGGATATTCATGTATCCTTACATATGAACAAGCACATTTGTATTTTACAAATGTCCTTTATGCCTGATTTTCAGAGACGATTCAAATCAAAAGTTTGTACGACTTGTTGCACTTCGTCCTGTTATGATTTGAACGGTTTTTTGTTTTGATTGAATTTAACACTTATTGCGATTAATTGCAAGTTATTTCTCCTATTATGTTACGAACTTAAGATGTCTGTTAACCATATAAATTGCATACCACTTTGTTTTATTGCGTTGTCATATCACAAAATGGAAGTACGCGGTTGAAAGCGACCAACATGTTTGATATGTATGATATTGTAGATACATCTGATTAATGCATATTTACTTGTAACTCTTACGCGAAATTTTCAAAATAACATAACCGTTTGGTACTGAAAACAGTATTATATTATCGTGCAATAAGGTTTCATAACATCATTATACAACACATTTTGAAGGGGGTATACGGTATTAAACATGTTGGTGGGTTGGTTGCTTTGTACGCAGTTATTATGCTTCGACTTACTTCTTGAGTTTCTCTCGATCTCAATCTTCATATTTAAAACGACTAGCAGTAACATAGTTTATATCCCGATAATATGTGAAACGCCCGACAGAGAACCTTATTGGACGAAAGTTTGTCTTAAGATCTGCATTTGCATTTATTAAATTAACACGAATGTCTCATTACAAAAAAGATATTGTTGCTTATTGCATTACTATATTTGTGTGTTGATCATCTTTAATTTGTCTCGACACAGAGGAGAACGGCCAAATATATCACTATATGACGTCAAGATACATTAAAACGCTGACACAGGAGTTTATTGTAGGAGATGATCTTTATTCGATTAATGAGATTTGTATTTAAGCAACATGCATTTGAATCAAGTTACCGGTATGCATATATAATAATTTATATTATACATAAACATCGCGATCGAAAATGAAATGTATATATACATGTTTAACGATCTAATTTTTGGTGTAGTTAGAGATTGAGATCCAATCCATTTTTATTGATGACAGGATTGCTGCGAATAGCAGTAATATACTGATTTATTCACTCCTAACTTGCATAGTAAAGATATTGTTTTGAAAATACCGTTACAATTGTAGTCCGATGTTTAGAGGAAAGTGTAAACGTACGACAAAGAAGATATAGATTAATCTGGTAAGCTCAATCTGAGCAGTTCATGATAAGATGACTTTGAACAAGTAATAACACATCTGAACGAATTAAACGTAAGGCAACCAAAATAACGGAGTCGTGTGTATCAAAAAAATCATAAATTATTAACATGGTAAAAACCATCTCTTATCAACAAAATAATGTTTCCAAATTATCTAAATCTAAACTTGTTTATATAATATAACAAACATGAAACTCAATAAACTGTATCAGGAGAGAAAGTTTTGTTTTTCTCCACTTCTTCTAACAGAACATCAAACATACAATGAAAACAACTTGGATCACCGCCTTAAACCATATCAATCGAATGTATGCGAAGAGAAAATAAAATCATGAATGCAAAAACGTGACGGGTAAATCAAACAATAGACACATAATTTAAGTAACAACAATTACTCTACTGCTTCCAGCCTGAAGACTTTTAAATGACAACATTGACGATATTGAAGATACATACAGGGATACGTTCTACAAGCCTCAAAATGCATTACACTACTGGTACTAAATATATAACTCAAACTGTAACTACATACATACCTCATGGAGAGTGTTGCAATATTTGATTATAATGTGTTGCATCGTTTATTGAAAATCATATATACAGTTCAAACTATGAGATTAAAATAATGTGTTATAGTACGCATGAACAAAGTATTCACTTTGGAAAGATGTCGAGTGCACATGTAAATGAAATCATTCTCATTGTTCAAACAGCATTGGTCGTCAGTGATGTGTTTGTATTCGAGTCGTCAGAATTGTCACTCATAGCATTCGAATCAAGGCATGTATATGTAGGTGACGTATTCGGTAATATGCCAGGAGCGTTAGTTGTTTCAAAAGATGAATATGTATGAGACACATCCGGATTGTCGTCCAGGTAATGTAGTCTGACGTCGACGTTTGAAGACCGCCTGTTGGAGCTGCAACATTCACATAATGGTGATGGAAAATAAGAATTTAAAAAATTATAAATCAATATATTACAACAATGTATTATAATACACACAAAAAAGTGTGTGTTGAGTTCAAGATTTTCATGCGGTCACTTTTGAGGCTTATTATGATTATAATGGATTAATATAATATAGCAGGGTGGTTATGAAGGTGACGCGTAAGTAAGTATTTATAACAATATTACAATCATACGTATAATTGTATATCTAAATTTAAAAGTATGATATAAACATATTTTGTTATGGTTTGCAATGAAGACGTTGTGTAAGGAGTTAAACACTTTTCAATTACAGCGATATTACTTGTTTACACTACTTACTAGCTTAATTTACTCAAATACATTTCAGCAACATTTGTAAACTACCTTTGACTGTGCCATGAGCCGATATTCCATCACATGCGCTATATTCGTACACAATTCCCGGAGATTCGATATATTGAGGCTGCCTATGTAGATTGAAAAATAAGGTCATTGTTTAATGAAGTTCATAAGAGTTGCAGTTGTTTAATTTTTCAAATATGATAATATAACATACAATCATTACAATTCAAATCAACAATGAAGGTAATGGTTATAAAGAAAACAGAAACTATATCAGGAGAGAAATTATTCTTCGTATCCAATACTTTAATAATAGAACACCAACTATAAACATAACATGTTCATTATTGGGATAACCGCCTTGGAATGGTCAATGCAAAGAATTGCGGTTTGTGGGATGTGATGCTGGTTATTGACACCATTTCAGCAAACGCCACCTCAAGCCATATATTTATGTATTTAGTATTACACCATTTGAACGGAACGAGCAAGTTGACCACAATTACAACGATAAGTGGTTAATATTTTTTTTTAATTTTTTTAATTTGCAATATCTTTAACGATGGTTACACAACATCGACTATTTAGTGTGTTTTACACGGTAACGCTTAATATCATACAAACTAGTTCCAAGTTAAAAAAAAAAACAACAATAAAAAAACACATCTTAATGCATGCAATAACTCATATCGAACAACAGGAAGATAAAAGGTGGTAAGTTTAAAGACGATTAAAAAATACCTAATTTTTAGAACGACCACAATGACAACTATGATTATGATCAGTGCCACGCCCCCTCTAACTGCACCGGCAATGATAGCCATAGGTGGATCACTCAGGTTGTCAGTTCCACTAGCTACAGGTGGATCACTCGTGTAGTCAGTTTTACCAAGGGCAGTTACATTCACATCTGCGTAGAACTTTACTTGCATATGAGTTGATTCGCCGCACAAAACACAAGCGTCTAACACATCGTCAATGTGACGTATATATTTGTATTTTTCATTTATTCTACACGTATCATAAACAGACTTTAAAAAATTGCAAGGTTTAAACAAAATCTGGAGTGGGTTTTACAATGAAATACTGTTTTTTTTTTTAAATATAAAATGCAATAATTTTTTTTGCTAAATCTCGTTTGACAATTTGGAGCTTATTGACAACATACTAATACTAATATATAAACTATAATAAAGGTTCATGTAGTGCACTTACCACATGTTTTCCCTGTGAACCCTTCCACAGCCATCGATACAATTGCCATCTATATTGCACAAAGCGGGTGTGTTGTTTGTAGATCTTAAACACATTTCAGGACACTTTGGATCGCACAGAAGACCGTAATAACCGGGAATGCAACCTCTGGTACACGAATCACTGTCAGGCAAACACTCGTTAAACTTACAGTTTGAACTGCATGACACATTGCACGGTCCACCGTAAAACTAAATGTTTATACATGTTTCGCATGCTCCAGAATGTATGTCACACGTTACATTGTCGCACGTATTAGGGCATGTGTTTTGACATATATGACCATAGTGACCTCTCTTTCATCGCGTGCAATACGTGCCGTTCAAACACGTGTCACAGTTATTAGGACACGTAACATGGCAGTTACCGTTGTTTGGATCGCAATCTGTTGAACATTGCGAAGGGCATTTATTTTCACATACTTTTCCATAATATCCCGATTTACAGCCGTTGCATGTCTCACGCAAACTGTCACATAATGCACACGTGGCAGGACATGCTATGCATTCACCAGTTATGATATGATATGTGCCATTACATTCAGGTTTACAGTAGAACTGACAATATTGACCGTATCTGCCAGGTGGACATGCTGAGCAATTCACTCCATTATCACAGTCAATGCATACGCTGTGACACTTACGTTTGCATGTGTCACCATGGTATCCTGGTATACATTGGCATGACTCATTACCTTTATCACATGTATCAGAGCAATACGCCGAACATTGTGACGAACAATTGGAGCCATAATATCCATCTATGCAAGAGCAAGTACCATTTAGGAAATCGCGTGTGTGGTTTTTACATCCAGCGCTACAAGGATTTTGACACGCAGCACCGTATTTACCTCTCTTACACGAAGTACATTTTGCCAGATCTGCACATGTCATACAATCCGGGTATGAACATGGAGCACACGCTTGGTTTATATACAGAAAGTATCCATCTACACATCTAGTACATTCGTTTTCTTGACCACAGGTAAGACATTGTTCGGAACAAGATTGTTCTATTACAACGTAGAACAATTAACATTAAGCATCATCTTTTATATTCTATATGCTATAAAACAAACAATACGCTTATTTTATTGGTATTACTTCATTACAGCCGTATTACAATTGATTGTAATTGTTGTTAACAAAATAATAAACTTATATATAAACATAAGTATACTATTTTTGTTTTTATCTCAGTGTGTTAATGGTGCTAAATGAACGATAATAGTTTTTAATATAATTAACTAATAGACTACCAGTTCCTTCAGACAAAATACGCCCACTTGGGATTAACACAAACACAATAAATATCCGCCAAAAGTGTCCGTGTCTCGGAACACAACACAACACGTTCACTTTAAGCATTGTAACATAAATTATTATACCAATGATAGATGAAACGCATACGCCGTGAACGTTACCCAGCTTATGTTAATAACCNCACACACACACACACACACACACACACACGAACGCACGCATATGGGTTTACAAATACGATTACATTTTAATTATAATTACTATACCATTATAAAGAGCTGACCTGTCTGAAGTGGTACTCGGATCAAAATGCAATTTCAATTTTACTAACTTAATATTTTCCCAGCTATTGCGTAACATTTTCTTATTAACCTATATTCTACAATGGAAATAGTGTTTCATGGGCCAGACATCACAAGACGAATCCTACCTGTGCACTGTTTTGTTTTGTCAAATGCTTAATTCTTAGCTGCATTACGTTAGAGCTTATCGCCTAATGCTCAATGCGAATTTATTTACGAACAACGCATTATGGTGGCCATAGAAAACCCGATTTTTCGTGGTCAGCTTTACATCATAGCTGAGAGGAAGGTATCAGCTCTTATCACCAAATTGAACAATAGCAGACTACAAGAATATACGACTATATTCTCCACGTCGAGTCGCATATAGGCACAACACACACTTTATAAACGTCTCCTTACTTCTCTACGCTCGATTGTCAATGGCGTCATAAGTAAGCTATTTAAATTACACCATGAGTCATAATGGCTGACGCTCGATCAATTAGATAGTTGCTGCTCAAATCGGATACTACAGAAGCGTCAAACTGGAGATAATGTATTGCTAGCTATACGAAACAAAACAATTTTTCTTTTCCACGTCGTGTCGCCTATAGCCTCAATGGCAGGCTATTCAAGAAAAGCACCCTATTTGACTACATCTTGTCTTCTTATCCACATACGTGTGCAATTGTAGGTTGTTTTCGGGCGCACAGGGATTCATAAATATTGCCATTGCCCCCAGAAGACTTGTAAACTTGCAGTCCATACAGACTTATCAGGGACGACACTTTTCTCTGTTATGGTATTTGTTGGTTTAAATGAAGTCTCTTCTTAGCAAAAATACTGTTAAGGCGCAAAGTGTGCGGACTTCACAGGCTAATCTGAGACGACCCTTACGCACATGCATTGAGCCCAGTTTTCTCGGACCGAGGCTCATTTTATTAAAAGTTTTGCTTACGTGATCTCTTATATGCGGAACAAGTAGCTCTGACGGTCCATGTGGCATTTTGTTTCAAGTACCTCATGTTTACCGGTGGGGAGCTTTATTTTCTGGATATCGGTAGACGTGCATCACGTGGTAAAATAACAGTAGACAGCTACATACATTGTGAAACAAAAATATAAGAGGGTGGATCAAACGGCACCCATGAAATCAAGTTATTTTATTTTCATAAGGCGAGCAAATTTTTTCAATAAATTCTTTACATATTAATACGTTTTTATTATTACAACCAATACACGCATGTCTCATAGCGGCATTTTTCGACCCCAAGAAAGTATTTGTATCGACACAATGCTGTTCAAAACTATGGACGTTAATAATGCAATCGTTCACTGGTATTGCTGATTCGTACGTATGTAAAGACGCTTGTGCGTAAACTCTTCTTTATATACTTGGCGGATCTCACTAAAAATTTCAAAATTTATAACCTTCATATGTAGATGATCGTTAGGGAATGAGTTTCGAATGTGACGTGTTTTGGCAGAATAATGGACATTTTTTTACTAGAGATAATATTGTCCTGAAAACTGTGTGCTTTTATCGCCGCTTTAATTGCTGAGTTTATCGCACTCAAACGTTCACAGTGTAATGACCTTAAGCGTATGCGGGTCTGTAATTACATCACTGTAATAAAGTAGGAATCTGCTTATGAAGATGTGCCAATCTTCAGGTTTATATGACTAGTAATTATACGGATTCAACTGGATACAATAATGCACTGGACGAATAAAATTATCCCTTAGTAAATGTATTTCCATGTAAAGCGTGTAAAGCGAATGCGCATAAAAAAAAACTCTGCATATATAAGTATGTATCATATATGGAAATGTGTTGACCATGTTTAAATTATGATTGAGAAAATACATAAATATAGATATTTACTAAATAAATGTTACTTTATTTGTTTGTTTGACTTTTGATATCTACACATTAAGAAAATCATTTTGATTGCGACCATTTTGGGCTTACTAATGGCCTGTTGCCATTTGTTCCACTAAAATAAACCAATATCACTAAACGTTTGTTATTTCAAATCCTATTTAACTGTGTGTTGATTTCGTTCAAACTCTTAATATTTGAATGATTTTTATGTAAAGATGGAGTAAGAAACTTTGGCTGCGGCCTTTATCTGTTTCAACACTATAAAATATATTACCTCCAACATTTTGTATATTCAACTGTTTTTATACTGCTCTCAAGATTTCGCTTAAACTTTGAAAGCTCGTTGACCTTTATATGTAGATGATTGTAAAGACAGAATGTTTTAAGCGACAAGTGTAGGCTCAAACATGACCCTTTGTGTTTACACTATACGACACATGTAAGGTCTCCTAAATGGTGTGTACTTAACAGATTGATGGATTTAATTCAAACTTTAATATCTAAGTAAATTTAATGTACAAAAAAGGAATTTCGGCTGCGACAAGTTTTGGTAGAACTATGATTTTCTGTCTTTTTGTCCACTGTAGAATAAATAGTAAATTTTCTGTGCCCAAACATATGCCATGATGACATGATGACATCAGTATCTGTGACACATTTATAATGTTTTCCCTATTGAAAGGGGCTGCAGACACGGATATCCCCTTTCATGTTATATTTTTATCCTGTGCGCTGAAGTTTTGTCACTTGTATTGAGAGATAACAAGAATATTAAAGGTATTACACTACATGGAATTAAACATAAATTGTCCCAGTTTGCGGACGAAACTTCTATTTTATTAGACGGTACTGATCAATCCTTAAATGGAACACTTAATGTTATACAAGAGTTTTCAAATATTTCAGATCTCAATGTAAATTTTGATAAAACAAATGTTGTATAGATTGGCAAGAACAAATATAGTTCTTATACCATAAAAACAAAATGGAAATTAAACTGGATGCAAAACAGCTTTTAAATGCTTGGAATAAATTTCCATGTTGACAAGTCAAAAATATTTCAAATAAATTACAATGAAAAAAATGTTAAAATGGAAAATATCCTGAAAAATTTGAAAAGTATAATTTTCAAACCAATTGGAAAGATTGTTATTGTCAAAACACTTATTGTGTCATTATTCAATCACTAGTTCATATCACTGCCTAACCCACCCAGTACCATCTTAAATTCAATAAAATTCAATTCTTACTTTTTTTTGGGACAGGAAAAAGTAAACAAAAGTTTACAACTATAGTAAAAGAGTATAATGAAGGAGGTTTAAAATTAATAAATTTTGATGCATTTATTCCAGCATTGAAGCTTACCTTGTTACAAAAAAATCAATCCTTTAGAGGAAATTGGATAATTTTTTATATATCACACAACTGTATTTTGATACTTACAAACTTTTTAATTGCAGTTATCATTATGCTTTAAATATGTCTGGCAGAGTTTCAAACCCTTTTTTGGTAGATGTTTTAAAAAGCTTTTCACGTTCTTGTAGTAAATTGGTAGTAAAACCAGAAGAATTGTTGTATTATTCACTATTTTATAATCCAAATATGTTGATAGGAAATACAAGTCTTTACTTTAAGTTATGATTTGATGCTGGAATTCACTGTAAAGGTGATATATTAAAAATGGAAGCTTTCTATTGATGAATCAAATAACATGTACAATTTGAAAATAAATTACGTTAATTATATAGGGGTGACAAGAGCAATAGATACATTTTTGAAAAAAATAGTGTATACCCTGCCCTACCCAACAAATTATTAAACCCTCTTTGCCCCATTATTACAACTAAAATTAAATAAGGAATCTGGAGCAAAAAGACTATACACAATTCTAAATAAAAACGAAGAACAAGCTTCAGTTAATGCAAAATGGGGTATAAAAACTCAAAACTATAATTAATGAATGGAACTGCATGTTTGAACTACCCTTTTTAATAACAAATGATGTTACGGTACAATGGTTCCAATACCGAATAATTCATAGGATACTTGGAACGAATACTCTTTTGAACAAAATGAAAATAACTGATGATCCATCATGTACCTTTTGGAAACAAAGTGAGGAAAATTTAGAACATTTATTCTGGGAATGTCAGATATCTAAAGCAATTATTGATGAAATGTTACCAGGTCAATCTTTTCCTTTCATTAATAGGACATTTTTTCTCCTTGGATATTTGACAAAGTCTGCTAGTGCCATAAATAATGTCATTTTGTTTATACAGCTATACTTATACAAATGTACAATAAATGAATGCATTCCAAGCATAGCTGCAGCCAAGAAATACATAAAGTACGAATATGATAACTTGAAAAAAATAACAATTTCAAAAAATAATTTAAAATCTTTTGATATTGAATGGGAACTATTTAATGTCATTAATTCAAAAAATAGAATTTAAACTTGATTATTGTTGTAGTTTCTTTAAAAACTACTTGTTACAAATGCATTTTATAGCGTACCATTACATAAATAAAATTAAATGTATGACATATGTGTCATTAAATAAAATTATAAACACCTATAATTGTGTCGCTATGCCTTTTCATCTGTTATTACAATTTATACATCATTGTTTGTCTTTACTCACTTAAAAAAGTCTATATACTTATACGCACATAGAAATGTTCGTATCTATGCCTTTTTCATCTGATAGTACAATTTATACATCCATGTTGATCTATTCTATACATACTGGAAAATGTCTCTTTGTTTTCTTCTATATTTCTTGAATGTTTTTTCATCACAAAATTACATGCATTAGAGAGCTAAGACTTTAGATAGCTAACCTAAGATGTGTTGCATATGTTATTTCGTCCATTTCTGATTGCATTAGGTTTTTGTTATTATTGATAATTGTATATTTATTTGTTTCCAATTCGAAATAAAATGTGTTGAAAACTACGATAAAAATCATTGCATTTCTTAGATTAACACGAATTTCTCATTATAAAACGATATTATTGCTTATTATATTACAATATATTTGTGTGTTGATCATCTTTAAAATGGTTAACTATACTATTTTCTCGACACAGAGGTGAACGACCAAATATTTCACTCTATGACGTCAAGACACAATTAAAACGCTAAAACAGCGTATAAAGAATGTATGCGAGAGATGATCAAAAGTTGATTAATGAGATTTTGTTTGAATCAACATTTATTTGAATTCAGTAACCGATATGCATTAATAATTAATTGTATTCAAAACAAACCTCGCAAAGCGAAAATGTAATAAATACGAGCCTGGCTCTGTGAAAAGAGGGTTTATTGCATGTGCGTAAAGTGTCGCCCCAGATTTGCCTGTGCAGTCCGCACAGGCTAATCAGGGACGACACTTTCCGCCTTAACTGGATTTTTGTCAAAAAGGGTCTTCCTTCAAACGAAAAATGAATACATTAACAGCGGAAAGTGTCGTCGTTGGTTAGTCTGTGCGAAATGCTTTACGCACATGCATTAAACCCCCTTTTCTCAGAGAGCGGCTCATATATACTTGTTTAACGATCTAATATTTCATCTTGTTGGCGATGGAGATCCAAGCATTTTTGTATCGATGACAGGGTGTATTGATGCGAAGTGCAGTAATATATTGATGTATTCACTTGTTAACCTGCATAGCAAATATATTGTTCCGCAAATACCGTTACCATTGCAGTCCGCTGTTTAGAGGAAATGGTAAACCTACGACGGATGATCGACAAAGACGACAAAGATCGCTCTGATAAGCTCAATCCGAGCACTTCGTGATAAGGTGAATTCCAACAAGTAATGCACAATTTCAACGTAAACCAATAAACTAACGGAGTCCTGTGTTTTAATTTTTTTATATCATGATATTAATAACTATTGAATTGTAGAATATATAAAATATTTACATGGTAGACAACATCTCTTATTAACAAAATAATAATTAACAAATATCTAATTAAACTACTATATTTATTTAAAAAAAATATTAAACTCAAGAAACTGTATAAAGAGGGAAAGTTTTGTTTTTATCCACTTCGTTTCTAACAAAACATCAAACATAAAATGAAAACAACTTTGATCACCGCCTTAAATCATATCAATCGAATGTACCTTTGCGGACAGACAATAAAAGCATGAATGCAAAAACGTACTTGACGGGTTAATCAAATACTAGACACGTTATTTAAGTGTTATAGTGTTTTACGGCTCTAACATCTATTTGAACGAGTAATTGATAGGTTTTATAATTATTAGTATAAGCAGGAATAAGGTCAATCAACACAATACATTAATCAAGTAAGCGATGTATCAACATATTTTTTTTAAAACAAACTAAGTGTAAGAAATATCTTAAACATATTGCATCCACAAACACTAACTCTACTGCTTCCGGTCTGAAGACTTTTAAATGACGATGTTGACGATATGTACGGGGATGCGTTCTAGATGTTGACGATATGTACGGGGATGCGTTCTACAAGCCTCAATATAAAGAAGTGAAACTCCAGAAGCTCCAGCAGTATTGCATTTCTATCATACACACTTTTGTGGTCTTTTATTAATGGCAAGTGACCAATTGCCAAAACAGTACAGTACGGCACCAAACGAAACAACATACACACATAGTAAAATAAAGCTGGGGTCACCGCAATGGAACGGTCAATGCTAAGCACTGGGGTTTAAACCGGTTATAAAGCGCTCAACCTCACACTTGGCCCAGCAATATTCATGATACATATAAGTGTAAATAAAATTTAACCTCCTTGCATTGCAACTCAAATTAAACAGTAATAAAAGGGAATTAAAACGCATTTAATTTAATAGCTATTTAATAACTCGATAGTAGGAAAGAGACCAGAGCAACAGATTTACACCTTTTTGAGGAACAATGAAATGAAATTACGAACACGTATCAAAATGCACTACACTACTGGTACTTAATATATAACTCACACTGTTACTACACATATAACTCATGGAGATTGTTGCAATAGTTGATTATAATGTGTTGCATCATTTATCAAAAAAATTAAATATATAGTTCAAACTATAAGATTAAAATAATTTGTAATAGTAAGAATGAACAAAGACAAAGTATTCACTTTGGAAAGGAGTCCATTGAACATGTTAATGTAATCATTCTCCGTGTTCAAACAGCATGGGTAGCCAGTGATGAATATGTATTGGACTCCTCCGATTTGTTGCCCATAGTATTGGGATCAAGGCATGTATACGTAGGTGACGTATCCGGTGTTATGCCAGCAGCGTGAGTGGCCAAGGCTGAATATGTATGTGACATATCCGGATTGTCGTCAAGGTAACTGTAGTCGGACGTCGATGTTTGAAGTCCGTCTGTTGGAGCTGCAACATTCACATAAGAGTGATGCATATACAATGATTTCAAAAAATTAAATAATATATAACAATACAATAACTCATTTACGGATTGAACATTAAATATGCATGTCTTTTTGTTGAGTGTCATATTTTTCCTGATGACGCTTTTGAATATAATATAGCTTGGTGGTCATGACGGTGACGCAGAAACTATGTTTAATCATGTTACCTAACATATGGATGATGTCATACCTAAATTAAAAAGTATGGTATAAAAATAGTTTGCGAGTGGTATTTTACTTTTTTTGCAATGATTGAAAACGTTTAAATGTGTTTTCAGATTTCAGCAATTGTTCTTTTGACCCTTCTTTATATGTGTATTTCCTCAATACATTGGAGCAACATTTGTAAACAACCTTTCCCTCTGTCTTGAGCCGCTATTCCACCAAATGCGCTATTTTCGTACACATTCCGCGGAGGGTCGCTATCTTGAGGTCGCCTATGTTGATTGAAAAACAAGGTCATTGTTTAATGAAGTTCATGCATTTATTGGTAATATAGCACACACTGAAACTCCAGAAACTATATCAGGAAAAAGAAATTATTTTCGTAATCAATGATTAAATAACAGAACACCAACTATAAACGTAACATGTTTAACATTTGTATAACCGACTTTGAATCGGCAATGCATTGTTTTTGTTTTTTTTTGGGGGGGGGGGTTGGGGTTCAGGATGTGATGCTGGTTATTGGCACCATTTCAGCAAACGTTACATCAAGCCATATATTTATCTGTTGCGTCTTACACTCTTTGAAAATAACGAGCAAGTTGACCACAATTACAACGAGAAGTTGTTTATATTTTTAATAAAGTATACATGTAACGATGATTACACAACATCGAATTTATAGTGTGTTTACACCATACCGCTTAAGATCATACCTATGTATAAGAACTAATACATTAATTAACAATACAACAAGCATATTTATATATGGAATGATTCACATTGTACATCAGCAACGTCAAAGATCTAAAGTTCAATGACGAATGACAAATACCTCAGTTTTAGAACGACCACAAAAACCACTATGAGTATTATCAGTGCCACGCCCCCTCCTGCTGCACCGGCAATGATAGCAACAGGTGGATCACTTTTGTTGTCGTCTCCACCATGGGCAGTTACATTCCCATCTGCGTAAAACCTTACTTTTATATGCGTTGATTTGCCGCACAAAACACAAGCGTCTTACACATCTTTAATGTGACGTATAAATGTATATACATGTGTATCTAAATATATCATTCACCGACTTTGAATAAATGCAAGGTTTATAAAAACATCTTGAGTGAGTTTTACCATGAAAGACTTGAGTGTTGTTTCTTAATAAAAAATACAATACATTTATATGCTAAAGCTCGTTTGGGAATATTGAGCTCATTAACAACATATCAATACTAATAGATGAACTATAAAAAGAAGTCATTTAATTACCACATGTTTTCCCTGTGAACCCTTTCACACATCCATCGATACAATTGCCATCTATATCGCATGAAGCGGATGTGTTGTTTGCAGATCTTAAACACATTTCAGGACAATTTTTATAGCACAGAAGACCGTAGTAACCGGGAACGCAACCTCTGGTGCACGCACCACTGTCTCGTAAACATTCGTTGAATTTACAGTTTGAACTGCATGACACATTGCACCACCCACCGTATACTGTATTGTTTATACATTTGTGGCATGCTCCTGAATGTATGTCACACGTTAAGTTGTCGCACGTATTGGGGCATTTGTTTTGACATATTTGACCATAGTGACCGCTCATGCATCGTGCGCAAGACGTGCCGTTCATACATGCGTCACACTGATTAGGACACGTATCAAGACAGTTACCGTTGTATTGATCGCATTTCGTTGCACATTGCGAAGAGCATTTATGTTCACATACTTGTCCATAATATCCCGATTTACAGCCGTAGCATTTCTCGCGCTGACTGTCACATAATGCACACGTGGCAGGACATGATATGCAATCGCCAGTTATGATATGACATGTGCCATTACATTCAGGACTACATGACAAATGACAATATTGACCGTATCTGTCAGGTGGACATGCTGCGCAATTATCGGCATTAGCACATTCTAAGCATCCACTGTAACACTTAGATCGGCATGTATCACCAAAGTATCCAGGTTTACATGGACATGACCCACTGCCTTTATCACATGTATTAGAGCAATAATCCGAACATTTCTCCGAACAATATGGGCCATAATAGCCATCTATGCAAGAGCAATTACCATTTCGGAAATCGCACGTGTTTGTTTTACATCCAAGGCTACATTGATTTGCACACGAAGGGCCGAATTTTTCTGACTTACACATTGTACATGTATATGCATCTACACACGCCAGACAGCCCGTGTATGAACAAGGAGTACACGATTTTTTGTTATACATAAAGTATCCATCAACACAGCTAGTGCATTGGTTGTCTTGACCACAGGTACGACATGGCTCGGGACATGGTTGTGCTATTAAAATGTACAATAAAGAACATAATAAATCACATTTATAGACAATATGCTGTAACACATACACTATGTTTACTTTATATGAATAACTTAACTACTTTCGGCCGTATTTAAATGTGTTATATACAGTGATCATTAATTTGGTAAATGTCAGAAAGTAAATAAGGAAATCATTTTGCCCTTCAAAATCTCAGCGTTAGCAATCAATTTGTATCTATTTCTTTTAACATTAATTCTCTCCAAACTGTCACTACAGTTCAGCTAACATATTTAACGTATTTAATCATCAAAACCTTTCTTAAGCATGGCTAGTTCGCAGCGTCAGTCATGGGACAAACTCATGTAACGCATTCGCCACTTGACCCTCAAAACACCTTTATATGTTTGATATATTGTTCTGAGCCATTTATACAGGTTGTATTACATTTAACTTTGTATTGTTATGATTTAGGTTTCCTGCAACGTATTAAATTATACTTCGTGCTTTGTTAAAATGTACTGTTTTCAAATTGTTGAGATTGTTATTTTCAATGTTAGTTTTATTTTAAAATAATTATTTAATATATGGCATTCGATACTTGACCGTAATACCATAAACACCTTTATATCTTAGATATAAGGTTGTGTGTCATTATTACAGTCCATAACCACGAGCCAGATAAAATTTATGCCGAACGCTATATCGACAATGTCGCCCAAAGTTCGGATGTGAAGACAACTTTACAAAACTGAAGAGGACATCTTAGACCCTTAGAGCTAACCCTGACTTAATCGCAGATTGAAGCGTCTGATTGGGTTCTCGAATGCACGAGGGGCCATGTTGTTTATAAACATCGCACGCATATACTTCGTTTCGCCTGGGCCCAACATTTACTGTTCACTCGCAGGTATATTGAATAGTTATTATGCTTCCAACTAAAGTGGACGTTTTGACACTATAGGGAACCACACAAGGGAAGCGGGCCGATGGAAATATAAATTACTGCCCTTGTGTATACTGCATACAAACAAGACATAGGCACAATTCTTCAATTGTGGCGAAAATACAACCAGTGATTAGCGAAAGAGTTCATGATCGTCTTAGCAAAAGATTACATGATACAAGGTGGAATCTGCAAGAGACAGAGAGTGTACGGAATTATAGTTTAAAAGATGATATAAGGAAAGCACACGCTTTATAAGAAGAAATACGAAGCCAATAAGACAAGAATTAACATAAACGCATTCAACTGTTGTGCATGAAAAATTAAGAATAGAAACACCATAAATCGTTGCTTGAAAAGAGGTTGGGATAATAAATGAACGTAACGAAAGCGTCATGCTGAGAAAGACTTACTTCAAAACATACAGTATAAAGAAGTGAAACTCCAGAAGCTGCAGCAGTATTGCATTTCTGTCATACACACCTTCGTATCCTTTATTTATGGCAAGGAACCAATTGCCAAAACGGTACAGTACGGCACAAAACGAAACAACATATACACATAGTAGAATACAGCTGGGGTCACCGCCTTGGAACGGTCAATGCTAAGCACTGGGGGTAACACCTAAAATTAGAGGAATTGCTTAAGCTACAGAGTGAGAAGGAAATTCTAGACCGTTATTCTTGGCTATAAGAAGAATGATAGATGCTGATATGAATGGAAGAATAGAAGTATTAAAACTGGTTAGATTTGTTAGCTTAACTGGGGAAACCGTTTGGAAAGAATTAATGTTAATAGAAATATTTAGACATTGATTGCGTACGCTGAGAATTAAAAGGGCATACTGATTACTTTTATTTACTATCGTAAATTAACGAAATAATAAACTTGTATATCGTCTAGTTATTTATTTCGTAATTCAGTTTGATTAATGATGCTCAGTGAACGATACGATTTAAATATATACAGCTGAAATAATCATATTACCTTCAGACAAAATAAGCCTTACGGAGATTAACACAAACACAATATAAATCCTCCACCATTGTTCCTGCCTCGGATTTTGAATACAACAAAGCACGCTCGTTTTAAGAATGGTTACATACATTACTTTAATAATCCAATCTTAAATGAACCTCATATGCCGTGAACGTTGTCGGACGTATGCAAGTAACCACTCAAAACCTTAATTTGATAAATATAGCTTCGTAACTCCTGTAAATAACAACATTTGCGTACACAGGTGAACCAGTTGATCGAAATTTTTATATCGGATACGAAGACTTCCTTAACCATGTTGCCAGTTAAATGTACACTATATTTAAACGCACCAACTTAACGTTTGAATAACTTTTCAATAGATGAATACATACCCCCGTTCAGAGGTAATATTTTGAATAGAGGCTCGGTTAGTACACGGAAGTTTAAATTGTACCACGCGTTAAAATACTGATTTGCTTTTGACCTGAACGTAGTGCATGTTACAAATAAAGCTCTATGTATGCAGTTGAAAAAAATTGCAATGCTTCATATATCAATAAATCGCACCTCAATAAAACATTTAAACGCTTCATATCGATTTATACTGTAATGTACGGGTTAATTTAAATACGGTAACAACACTACTTTCCACCAAATAACATCGGGCGTACATGTATATGTCAGATGCGAAATGTCTCACAAACAACTTAGGACAAAATGTTACAATAAAGATTTTTTCCTGCCACATAAGTTATATTTTTTGTATGATTTGTAATAGTCGATTAATCGGACTCAAAATACTAAAGCTATTGCTTTCAAATGTTGAAACATATTTATCACACCAACGTCATCTATCGAAAACACATTGGATCTCTGGATAAATAAACAGACAGATCGGTATAATTTTTAAGCATATGATACAAGTATTTATGCTTAAATAAATTATCGTAACAAAACATGTGGCTGTACATAAACTAGTGATGTCTGAAATCTTTTGAACAGTGTTGCATCATACTTTATACAATACCGCCATAAAAAAGGTTTAAAACGTTTTACACACCTTCAGGGCGTAACATAGCTCAGCGTCTACACATCATATTAATGTTATGATTGTATGTTGGGTAAACTGTTCCCTGTACCTGAAAGATTGTTAATTGTTGAAGAAAGTTCATGCACACGAAACGTATGTGTTCCTGTAAAAAATATATATATTACCATATTTACATAAATGCATTATTCTTACCACTGGTCTATTTTGCTTTAGTTGAATCTTATTTTTGTGTTGCAATTAACATAATGATCAAATAACTTATGTTGTACTTTTATCTATGATTTTAGACATAGTGCCTGTACGTTATAAAATAAATTAAATTCAAATGTCGAAGGAGATTATAATTACCACTTGCCTATTCAGTGTAAATTCATGGAATTTCTATAACTGAAATATAGTATGATGTCAATACCACATTTGTATTTGTGCAAACACACCTGTCAGTTTTAAGATTAAGAATCGTACTATATTTGTTCTACGTGAGCCTGTTTTAAATGGCAAACTATATATTTTTAAAGAACCAAAACAACATCAATATCCACGCAATTTTAAACATGTGATTTATTTCCTGATTATACACATCATATTCACAAGGACAACCCATGGGCGACAACAAACAAATATATAGGAGGCACTCGCGATGAAATGCCTATATAGTTGACGTCGGTTTTAAACACCGATTGGAAAACAGGAAAACTGGAGGCAACTTATTTGACCAACATTCATGAATTTGCATGATACGCATTACCTCCCTGTGAGTGTTTGACAAGATGAATGCAGTTAAAAACATAGTTCTTGCTAATGTAGTTATCACCATTATGTTATCAAATTTACAGTGAGCAAAACGTCTTCCTACTTAAAACCTCTTATTTACAAAGGCATCAATGTTAATCAACCAATGTTGTATTGTATAAAACATTCAAAATAAAAAGCACTGTATTACAAACAAAAGAGAGTAATACACGAATTAAAAAAGAACTGTTATATCCATATAACACGACCCCATCTCTCCAAATACAACCTTATGGAGGATTTCTTATAGGAGGGTTGATACCTACCACAGGAACTGGGGTAAAGCAAGTGGTATTGAATTATGTTTAAAGTGAGACTTTACGATTTTGTCAAATATTTCTATGTGCTAAATTGTAATATATTGATACAAATATGTTACAATAACACAAAATATGCAAGAAAAAGTATACATTGAAGACGAATTTCATAAAATGCAGCAAACACAAGTTAGCGCTGGTTAAAGCCGATGCCGACACTTTTACTCGTATTTGTTAGGAAACAAAATTGTGTCTTTGTGTCGTTTGAACGAATCTGCACTTAAACTAAATTTAGATTCACATTGTACATGCATGATATATATGCTGGCGAATTCGACTTCCAGCCATTTTCGATTTCATATTTAAATATCTGGCTTATTTCGCATTTTTCGACACATGTTCTTCTTAACTTTTATTTGAATTTATATTGACATATATGTATAATAAGTTTTTACACATTTAATATAAATTCATAAATATTTGACAAAATCGTACAGTCTCACTTTAACGTGTAATTGTATGCCCGAAATGAAGTCTGATATTTGGTATATTCGAGACATTCTGTTGGTAAGTGCACAGTAAATGTAATAGGTTTATGGAGTATACAACCGTTTTAGCATGCTCCACACATTCCTGAGATATTTTGTGATAATAAATATTGCATTTTTCTCAAAATAATGTTTTGAAATTATTGTTTATGACTTGCACATTTTCCATTTTATTTTATGTCATGTTCGGTTTTACACAGTGATAGCCGTATGAGTACGAAGCCAACATAATTATGTCAGTTACTGGCATATACCACACAGTGATAGCCTTATAAGTACCAAGCCCACATAATTATACCAGTTACTGACATCTACCACTCAGTGATAGCATTGTTAGTACCAAGCCCACATAATTATGCCAGTTACTGACATCTACCACACAGTGATAGCCTTATTAGTACCAACCCCACATAATTATGCCAGTTACTGAGGTCAACGGTCAAATTTGGACATACAACTACTTGTCTGAACTTCAACAACTGTGTCATTCATCAGGAAAGTTTTAAATAACTTACCGCAACCGACAACCATGAAGAAAATGAGTGTCAATTGCCGCAAATGGCATAAGACCCATTTTCGCATGGCGCGTGTCATTTGATTTTTAACTTGTTTTCTTAAAAGAAATATAAACAAAGACACATTTAGTTTCATCGGTAAAATATATTTATTCTTGGTAGTTTTAGGTCATTATTTGGAAATTGAACAGTCTTTAAAAGGATTTATAAAATGTTAATATTTTAAAAATGTGGTTTCGTAACCAGTTTTCACAAACAAGCCAATGCTAATGGACTATTAACATCTTTACTGCAATTCACTATGTGTGTGATAATGGTTAATGTTGAACAAGTAATGAAAATATTAAACAGAACAGATCCAGTATTTAAACATCATTATCCTTTCAAAATGCTAAGTTTGTAGCGGGTACCGGTGTCGAGTTATACTATTAAAATTATACTTTTTTAAAAATAAATCCGTCTTATATAGAGCCATACTGAGAATGTTTGATGAGTTCTGAAATGATTTAATATAACGTGTGTTATTTATTGGATTGTGTGAAATTGATTGAGGTTTAAATCACAAATATATGTTTGAAATACGTTGTTTGGCAATATTTTGGTATTCATACCCGTAATATCAGATATTTAGTGGCTAAAGTATTATATAATTTATGAAAAGCATCCTCTGGTTGGAAAGGGTTGCTGTCCGTAAATCAATACGTTGATATATAGCGTCGTTATTAAGTTATGTCCATATTCATTTAGTGGCACTCAAAAATACACGTGTACACTATTGAATTCCTTGCAAACTAATAACATGCATGAATCGGAATGAAATAAACAACAATGTTTTATTTAATTTTGTAAATATAAGTTGATTTTGAGTAATTTGCGTCTGCATATAATATTAACATTTTCAGCAAATAACGAGTTCTCCATCGAGTTAAATTTGTATTGGTAAAGTAGTTTTATTAATGTTACTCAATGAACGATACTATTGTTAATATACGCAGTACCTTCAGACAAAATAATCCTGATGGAGATAAACACAAACACAATACATATCCTCCACCATTGTTCGTGTCTCGGATTTCAAACACAACACAGAACGCTTACCTTAAGCATTGTACAAATAAATTAATATACTTATCAAATGTTACATGAAACGAACACGCAATGTACGTTGTCTAACGTGTATAAATAAACACAGTTTACGTAAAATAATATTAATATATTTTTTAAAGTCTTTAGGAAAAAAATGAAGAAACGTCAATAAAGGTTACGTAATCTTCCTTAACCGGTTTGTCAGTTAAATATAAACTTCACGTTCGAATGGTTTCAATAGATGGATATACGCCCATGTTTTACAGCTGATATTTTGACGAGAGAGCGAGTAACTACACGGAAGTTTAAATCTTACTCTGCATTCCAATTTGTTATTACTTTTGAACTGAACATTGCGACTATTACACATAAAGTTGTAGGAATTGGATAGATATTGCAAATCATTTTAGTCAATCGCTCTCCATTTCAACATTTAAATGCTGCACATCAATCTTTTTTTTTATTGAACGGGTTAAATGAACTACAGTAAAAAAATGCTTTGCATCATCATCATCATCATCATAATCATCATCATAATCATCATCATCATCATCATCATCATCATCATCATCATCATCAACAGCAGCAGCAGCAGCAGCATCATTATCAGCTTCATCATCATCATCATCATCAGCATCATCCTCAGCATCATCATCATCATCATCATCATCATCATCATTTCTGAAGTTAAAATATATTGATCACACAAACGTCATATGTCAAACACATATAGGATCTATGGCTATACACATCCTTATAATATAGCGTACAATACACGTATTTATACTTAAATCAGTAACCGTAATAACACATTCGGCCATACAGAAATTGTGATGTATGCAATCGTTTGAACAGTTTTGAGTCGTTCTTTCATACAGTACCGATAGTAATAAAGGTTTAAAGCGGAAGCACGCATTTGCAGGGCATAACATAGCTCCGCGTTAAGGAACCATATTGATATAATGGTTGTAAGTTGGAGAACATGTTACCTGTCTTCATGTCAACTGTTAAATGCGTTTCATGCACAGGAAACGTACTTGTCTCTTGAAATATTATAGTTATTATTGTTGATATTTACATTAACAAATTATCATAAGCAATGGCTATGTTGCTTAAGTGCAATCTTAGCTTTATGTGCACCAGTGTCATATTGCAATAAAACTCATCCTTAAATAGAAAACAATCATTTAGATACAGTGTATGCAAGCTTTAAAATGTAAGGTTCCGAGTTCGAGAAGGTTAATTATACACACTTGTTTATTTCCTGTTTCTGTAAAATCATCGAATTTTTATAATTAACATTTCCATGATGCCAATATCACAGTCCTATGATGTTAAAATAAAGAAACTGTAAAAATAATAAAACAAATATGTGTTTCTTTGTGCAACCCTCTAAGTATCCATATTAAGAACCGTCGTATATAAGTTCTAAATGAACATGGGATAAATTGGTATAAGCCTGTACTTGGTGCGGAAGCTATAGGGATGCTTGCCACAACCAGCCACAGTCTGACCATCGCTGCGGTTGACATGGTAATTGTTTTGGGGGCCTTAGCGGGACTGGTACCATCCTTGGACAGGGTTGCTACCAAATTTTGAAGGTTTCCATCTTCTCGCCGTTTATTGTGATGTCTGCACTGGTTTTGTTTGTGCTGTTCATTTGTTTATTCGACTTCTCTGTTCTGACCTCCATCCCGTATGCTACTACTCTTTCATAGAGTATGATTGTGATTTATGGATTGCACTGCTGGTGTCACCCATGAGGTCAATGTCAAAGTTATAACACGGTATAATAAACCACCATACATAAAAATTGGTATACATTTACGTATTGCTTGTTTTACCAAGTGTGCATGAATCATTCATCGACAAATAGCACGATTTTACCCAATACTTTGAGGTATACGTAAATTTAATCATATGAGTAGAAAGCTATACATAATTATTATGTTGAAAAGACTGTGTCATTTACATGGTAAATATCCCAAATATCACATCGTATAAACGGTTGGAACATCAAGCGGATGTTGTGATTGGGATTATAGTAATTATACATGTAAGCACGTTCAGAGGTCCAGTAATCACCTGTTCAACGACGATGTGTATATTCAATTAACTGTTATTGTTGAAGTTGTTGTCTGTTTTTAATCGGCAGTTTATTTTAAAAATATAATCGCATATGAAAGAGGAGTTTACACAATCAGCTCGCAATAACTAAAAACCAAGCCGGAGTGGAAATAACACATTGTTTTTGCTTAACACATACACCTTGCATTCATTTGACATATCTCACTATAGGATACTCATGTATTTTGTACTTTATTCCTGATTTTCAGAGACGATTCAAATCAAAAGTGTGTACAACTTGTTGCACTTCGTCCTGTTATGATTTGGACGGTTTTGTGTTTGATTGAATTGAACACTTAGTGCGATTAATTGCGATTAAGTTATTTCTGCTATTATGTTACGAATTTGAAATGCATGTTAACCATAGAAATTGCACACCACTTTGTTTTATTGTGTTGTCATATAACAAAATCGAAGTACGCAGTTGCCAGTGACCAAAATGTATGCTATGTAAGATATTGCAGATACGATAATGATACCATCTGATTAATTCATATTAATGTGTGACCTTACACACAAGCATTGTCAAAATAAAATTACAACTTGCTACTGGACAGTCATTATACAATACATTTTAAAGTGTGCAAATGGTATGACACATGTTGGTTGGTTGCTTTGTACGCAGTTATTGTGCTTCAAATTACTTCTTGAGTGTCTCTCGATCTCAATCTTCATATTCAAAACGACAAGTATTACCATATTTTTTGTAACGATAATATGTGAAATGATCGACAGAAAACCTTACTGGATGAAAGTGTGTCTTTTTAACTGCGTTTGCATTTCTCAGATTTACACGACATTCATTATAAAAAGATATAATTGCTTATTGCATTACTATACATGTATTTGTGTGTTGATCATCTTTAATTTGTTAACTTTACTGTTTTCTCGACACAGAGGTGAACGACCAAATATATCACCGTATGACGTCAAGAAACAATTAAAACGCTGATACAGCGTATAGAGCATGTAGGCTAGAGATGATCTTTAGTCGATTTATGAGATTTGTATTGAAGCAACATGCATTTGAATCAAGTTACCGATATGCATATATACTAATTTGTATTAAAAATAAACCTCGCAATCGAAAAAGAAATGTATATATACATTTTTAAGGATCTAATTGTTGATGTAGTTGGAGATTGAGATCCACTCCATTTTTATCGATGACAGGATGTATTGCTGCGAATAGCAGTAATATACTGATTTATTCACTCCTAACTTGCATAGTAAAGATATTGTTTTGAAAATACCGTTACAATTGTAGTCCGATGTTTAGAGGAAAGTGTAAACGTACGACAAAGACGATATAGATTGATCTGGTAAGCTCAATCTGAGCAGTTCATGATAAGATGACTTTGAACAAGTATTAACACATCTGCACGAATTAAACGTAAGGTAACAAAAATAACGGAGTCTTGTGTATCAGCTAGTTTATTGTTTAATATATAAATTACTAACATGGTAGACAACATCTCTTATTAACAAAATAATGTTTCACAATTATCTTATTGAGCTACTATATATAATATAAAAAATATGAAAGTCAAGAAACGGTGTCAGGAGAGAAAGTATTGTTATTATCAACTTCTTTTATAACAAAACATCAAACATAAAATGAAAACAACTTAGATCACCGCCTCAAACTGTATCAATCAAATGTACCTATACGGACCAAAAAAGGAGCATAAATGCAAAAACGTACGTGTAGGGTGATTCATATACAAGACACATAATGTAATTAATTTAGTATAGTTTTCACAGAAATAATGTCCATCTACACAAGATATTAATCAAGATAGCGATGCATCAGCATGCAATAGCAACACAAACTAAGTGCAAGACAGATCTTAAATATGGTACATCCACATAACAAACAATAACTCTACTGCTAACATCCTATGCACACTGAAAAATGATAACATTGACAAAATGTACGGGGATACGTTCTTCAAGCCCCACAATTCAATTCACCACTGGTACTACACATATAAATCACACTGTTACAACACATATAATTCTTGTAGCTCGTTGCTTTGTATTTTTCAGAACTTCTTGCATGATTTATAAAGACATACAGTTCAAAATGTAGGATGAGCAATGGTAGTAAGTACACACGGGAAAAAGGCATGCCTTCTCGAAAGGAATTTATTCATGTTTCATGAAATCATTCTCGTGTTCAAACAGTATTGGTAGCCAGTGATGTGTATGTATTCGACTCATCCGATTTTTCGTCCATGGTATTGGGATCAAGGTCTGTATATGTTGGTGACGTTTTCGGTAATATGCCAGCAGGGCTAGTTTCCAAAGATGAATATGTGTGTGACATATCCGGATTGTCTTCAAGGTAACTGTAGTCTGACGTCGACGTTTGAAGTCCGCCTGTTGGAGCTGCAACATTCACTTAATAGTGATGCAACAATAACGATTGCAAAATATTATTAATCAATATACAACAATACAATAACAAATGTATGGCTTGACAATCAATGTCTGCATTTTTGTGATGGGTGTCATTTTTGTCGCGAGGGCGTTTTTAATTATAATATAGCATGGTGCTGATGAAGGTGACGCGTACAACTATTTATAATCATGTTTACACTCATATTGATGATGGCATACCTAAATTTAAAAAGTGTGGTATAAACATATTACAGTTGAAATTTGTATTTAACTTATTTTTCAATGATGATGATGTTTTCAAAACGCAGCAATTTTACTTTTTAACCTTCTTATCACCTCATTTTACTCAATAACATTGCAACAACATGTGTAAAGTACCTTTGACTGTGTCATGATCCGCTATTCCATCAAATGCGCTGTTTTCGTACACATTTCCAGGAGATTCGCGATCTTGAGGCCGCCTGTGAAGGTTGAACAACATGGTTATTGTTCAATGAAGTGCATAAGGGTATGCAGTTGTTTACTGTTTCACTTATAAGAATATAATATGCATTGATTACAAATCAAAACCACAATACATTTATTGGTAATATAGCACACAATGAAACTCCAGAAACTATATCAGGATAGAAATTATTTTCTTTTCCGATACTTTATAACAGAATGTCAACTTTAAACATAAATATTCAAAATCGAGATAACCGCCTTGGAATAGGCATGCAAATCATTGGGGTTTGTAGGATGTGATGCTGGTTATTGGCAACATTTCAGAAAACGTAACATCAAACCATATTTGTATATATTGAGTATTACACCATTTGAACAGAACGAGCAAGTTGACGTCAATTACAACGATAAGTTGTTTATATTTTTGAATTTGCTATATTTTAACGATGGTTACACCACATCGACAATAAAGTGTGTTTTACACGGTACCGCTTAAGATCATACATATTAGTTCAAAGTAATTAATTAAACAAAAACACAAAAACACATCGTTATGCATGCAATAACTCATATTGTACATCAGAAAGACCAAATGTCTCAAATTTAAAGACGAATGACGAATACCTCATTTTAAGAACCACCACAATGACCACTATGATAATGATCAGTGCCACGCCCCCTCCTGCTGCACCGGCAATGATAGCTACAGGTGAATCACTCTTGTTGGTAGATCCGCTAGCAACTGGTGGATCATTCTTGTTGTCAGTTTCACCAAGGGCAGTTTCATTCACATCTGCATAGAACCTTCCTTTTATATCCGTTAATTGGCCGCACAAAACACAGACGGCTTACCCATCGTCAATGTGACGTATATATTTGTATTTTTAATATATTCTAAAGGTATCATAAGCAGACTTTGAACAAATTGCAAGGTATATAAATACATCTTGAGTGAGTTTAACCGTGAAATACTTGAGTGGTTGTTAATATAAAATACAATACAGGCATATGCTACAGCTCGTTTGGCAATTTTGAGCGTATTGACAATATACCAATACTAATATATGGACTATAAAAAAAATTCGTGTAATTACCGCATTTTGTCCCTGCGAATCCTTCCACACAGCCATCGATACAATTGCCATCTATATCGCACGAAGGGGTTGTGTAGTCTGTAGATGTTAAACACTTATCAGGACACTGTTGATCGCACAGATGACCGTAATAACCGGGAACGCATCCTTTGGTGCACGCACCATTGTCTTGCAAACATTCGGTGTACCTACAATTTGAACTGCATGACACATTGCACGACCCACCAAATAATGTATTGTTAACACATTTTTGACATGCTCCTGAGTGTATGTCACACATAAAGTTGTCGCACGTATTAGGGCATGTGTTTTGACATAATTGACCATAGAGACCTATCTTGCACTGTGTGCAAGAAGTTCCGTTCATACACGTTCCACACTGATCAGGACACCTATCATGGCAGTGACCGTTGTATTGATCGCATTCCGTTGCACATCGCGAAGAGCATTTATGTTCACATACTTTTCCATAATATCCCGAGTTGCAGCCGTAGCATTTCTGACTCTGACTGTCACATGCTACACACGTGTCAGGACATGCTATGCATTCACCGGTTATGATATGACATGCGTCATTACAGTCAGGTTTACATTGTAACTCACACAATCTGCCGTATCTGCCAGGTGGGCATGCTGAGCAATTAAGGTAATTATCACAGTCTAAGCATCCACTGTAGCAATTAGATAGGCATGTATCACCGTGGTATCCTGGTTTACATTTACATGACCCATTGCCTTTATCACATGTATTAGAGCAATGCTCCGAACATTTCGCTGAACAATATGGGCCATAATATCCGTCAATGCAATAGCACTTACCATCAGAGAAATCGCACGTGTTAAATGCACATCCAAGGTAACATTGATTTGCACACGAATAGCCGTATTTACCTGGCTTACACGAAGTACATGTAAATGATTCAGCACACGTGAGACAGCCCGTGTATACGCAAGGAGTACACGTTTGCCTTTGATTTAGATAGTATCCATCAACACAGCTAGTGCATTTGTTTTCTTGAACACAGGAACGACATGACTCAGAACAAGTTTGAGCTATTAACATGTAAAACAAATAATATTAAGCATCACCTTTTACATAATATATGCTGTTAAACAAACAATATGTTTATTTTATTGGTATTATTTAACTACAGTCGTATTACAAGGGATTGTAATTGTTGTAAACAAAATAATAAACTTGTATATAAACTAAAGTATAGTATTTTTTTTAACTAAGTGTGTTAATGGTGCTGAATGAACGATAATATTTTTTGATATAAACAACTTATAGACTACCAATACCTTCAGACAAAATACGCCTACTTGAGATTAACACAAACACAATAAATATCCGCCCTAATTGTTCGTGTCTTAGAACACAACACAACACGTTTACTTTAAGCATGGTAAAATAACTTATTATACCAATGTTAGATGAAACGTATACGCCGTGAACGTTACCCAGCGTATGTTAATAACCACTTTTAACGTTCACATTATTACTATTATATTACAACTCTTTCGAAAAACAACACTTCAAAACACATTACATCACTTCGTACAGACGTTAATATCGGTTACGAAATCTTCCTTAACCATTGTGTCAGTTAACTTTAAGCTGTATTTAAACGCACAAACTTCACGTTTGAATGGCTTTCTATAGATGCATAAATGCCCAAGTTTACAACTTATATTTGGAATAGAGTGTCGGTTACTACACGGAAGTTAAAATTTTACCACGCATTTAAATATTGATTTACGTAAGGTCTGAACTTTTTGTAAATAACTTATTTGGCTGTATATAGAAATTGAAGAGATATTGCAATACTTCATTTCAACAAATCGCACATTTATAAAACATTTAAACGCTTCACATCGATTTATATTTAATTGTACGGTTAAATTGAACCACAGTCATAACACTACTTTCCAAACAAAGCAAGAACAAAGAGTTGTTGTTGTTTATGGCAGAAAAGTAAAAGTGATAATATACGTATTCCAGACTATCAGGATATATATATATATATATATATATATATATATAT
>VMBQ01001589.1:31389-93450 GCA_007657795.1 Dreissena rostriformis
AGTTCAAATCTAGGGCGATTTTCTCCCAACATCGTTTCTTTAAAACCTTTCCTTGCGTGGCCCCTTGAAATCGCGAGAAAACCTCTTCCTGTGACTTGATTAGCTCAAGGGCAAAGGCCTTTTCTGTCTTAGACCAATTTTGGCAACGCTTTTTGGTCTTTTCGTCGGCCATTTTGTTTGTTTGTATACAGACGACAGAATTCCGATAGTACCCGAAACGCCGAAACTATCGGTAAGTTAATCGCATAAAAATCGCTTAGCTAAACGCTTCGCTCAGTTCGTTTAAGAAATCGGTTTAAGCTGCAGTACTTAGCTTAACCCTTAAATGGGGTTTAAGTCTTAATTTAATCTTTATGGCTTAAGAATTTTCGAGAAATCGGGTCCTGAACTAAGTATAAGCTACAAATGGAGCTCTATATAGGCATTTGATAGATATTGCAATGCATCATATATCAACCAATAGCGCATCAATTAAACATGTAAATGATTCATATCGATTTATATTTTAATCAACGGGTGAATTAAATTACAGTAACAGCACAACTTTCCACCAAATAACATCGGGCGTACATGAATTTATCAGATGCGAAAGGTTTCAAAAACA
Organism: Dreissena rostriformis; assembly: GCA_007657795.1. Classification (NCBI taxonomy): domain Eukaryota; kingdom Metazoa; phylum Mollusca; class Bivalvia; order Myida; family Dreissenidae; genus Dreissena; species Dreissena rostriformis. The sequence goes on from VMBQ01001589.1 coordinate 31,994, forward strand.
ACTTAGGAAAACATGTTTCAAAAAGAATTTTTATCCTGCCACAGGAGTTACATTTTCTGTATGATTTGTAAAAGTCGATTAATCGGACTTAAAATTGATTTTAAAAGTTAAAACATATATATTACACCAACGTCATCTATCGAAAAAACATAGGCTATCTGGTTAAATAAACAGACAGATCTGCATAATATTAAAGCATATGATACAAGTATTTATGCTTAAATAAATCATCGAAACAAAACATTTGGCTTGACAGAAACTAGTGATGTCTGCACTTTTTTGAACAGTGTTGCGTCATACTATGATACAATACCGCCATAAAAAAAAGGTGTTAAACGTGTTTCACACTTTCAGGGCGTAACATAGCTCAGCGGCTACAAATCATATTGATATAATGATTGTATGTTGGATACAATGTTGTTACTTAAAAGCTTGTTATTTGTTGAAGAATGTTCATGCACATAAAGGGTAAGTGTCCCTGTAAGTATTCTAAGGGATTATCCTTACCTCTGGTATATGTGTCTTTAGTGGAATCTTAACTTTATGTTGCAAAAAACATAATCATTAACTAACTTAGGTTGCACTTTAATCTATGATTTTAGACATAGTGCCTGCACTTTGTATGCCCCCTTTTTCGAAGAAGAGGGGGGATAATGTTTTTGGCCTGTCTGTCTGTCTGTCATTATGTCTGTCTATCCAAAACTTTAACCTTGGTTAAGTTTGGTCATAACTTTTGCAATATTGAACATAGCAACGTCATATTTGGCATGCATGTGCATCTCATGGAGCTGCACATTTTGAGTGGCAAAAGGTCAAGGGCAACGTCATGCTTCAAGGTCAAAGGTAAAAAAACACAATCCAAGGGTAGAAATACGCTTTAAAGGGAGATCATTTCTTAACCTGCCAAATGAAAAATAGAAATGTTATTTCAAAGCAGGGGGCATTGTGTTTCTGACAAACACATCTCTTGTTAAAATTATATTAGATTTAAAGTAACATTAATACTCAAAAATGAACGGAAATTTCGGAAAGTATTTCGTAAAATAAAGTTACCCAAATAAAAAATCAATGTTCCTTAAAGCAAAAACCAAAATTTAAAAACAAGATGTTTTCTGGTAACATGGATGTTTGTAGATATAAAATGCTCGTTTTTAATTTTTCGTGTACACATTTAATTATATTTTAATGTCCCGCGCTGATATCTATCCATACGACACATGAACACTAAAATGGTACTATGTTAGTGTCCATGTGTCGTATGAATAGACAGCAGTGCGGGGTCATAAAATGGAATTAATTGAGTACACGAAAAATTAAAATCGAGCATTTTATATCTACAAACATCCATGTTACCAGAAAACATCTTGTTTTTAAATTTTGGCTTTTGCTATAAGGAACATTGATTTTTTATTGGGTAACGTTATTTTGCGAAATACTTTCCGAAATTTCCGTTGATTTTTTAGTATAAATGTTACTTTAAAGATCGAGGGTTATCATAATTACGACTTGACTATTCAGTGTATAATCATTGAATTACTATAACTGAAATATATTATGATGCCAATACCACATTTTTTTTTGTGCAAAAACACCTGTAAGTATTCAGATTAAGAATCGTACTATTTTGTTTCTATGTGAGCCTTTTTTTAAATAGCTAACTAGATATTTTATTAGAAAACAACATCAATATCCACGAAATGTTTAGCATGTTAGTAATTTTATGTTTATACACAACATATTCACAAGGACAACCCATGGACGGAAACAAACAGATCTATAGTAGGCACTCGCGATGAAATTCCTATTAAGTTGACGTCGGTTTCAAACACCGATTGGAAAACAGTAAAACTGGAGTCAAAGTATTTGACCAACATTCATGAATTTGCATGATACGCATTACTTCCCTGTGAGTATTTGACATGATAAATGCAATTGAAAACATAGGTCTTGCTAATGGAGTTATCATTATTATGTTATCAAATTGACCGTGGATTAAACACCATTATAGTAAAAAATCTTTCGCAATAAAAAGCACTGTAGTACAAACAAGATAAAATACACGAATTGAATAAGAACAAGTCATATGCCGGTTATCAGTACCTTGTAAACAAATCACATGCCGGTAACCAGTAATTTGCGAATACATCACATGCCGGTAACTAGCCGTATCAAGAAATTGTTAATCAAATGAACCCATCTCTCCAAATACAACCGTGTGTAGGAGTATCTAAAGGAGCTATTATCCATACCACAGGAACTGGAGTAAAGCAAGTAATATTTAATTATGTTTTAACGTGAAATTGTATGCCTGAAACGAAGTCTGATAGTTAGTAAATTCATTCTGTTGGTAAGTGCTCAGTAAATGTAATAAATTAATAGAGTAAACAACCGTTTATGCATGCTCCACACATTCCTGAGATATTTGCCCTTGAATATTGCTTTCAATGCTTTGTGTGGGTAGCAGTCATATTTGTTATAAAGGTTTAGTCAATAGTGTTCGACATACCTCATATTTATTCTTATTGCGAAAAATCTAGGTAACAATTTAAATGTTCATGTCTAGTGACTGTTACTGATGAATATATGAGTTGCAAGCAAAGTATGAACTGTAGTAAACTGTACAGTAGTATTGTTGACAGAGTATTTTTTTAATGATGTACAACTTTAGACATATTGTGTAATGTGCGCATTAGTGTTTTACGTTTTCAGCAGTGAATTAATATAAATGAGATAATGACATATATATTGAATTTATTCACTCAATATTCGTTAGCTCTTAAATAATTTGCATTAATTATTGGCACAACATGACTAATTCATTCTAGCAAGTTACTTCTCGGCTAAAACATAATTATACTGTTATACTGTTTCTTTTAGTTTCATATCAAAATTAGTTTCCATGTACCTACCTATTCCAGGATAGGGTCGTTATTCACCAACTATATGTAGACTGAAGTCAGACAATTTAATAATGATTTTACAAAATGAAATGTTAGAGCAATTATAGTATGAGTCTTACTTGGCAGTAAGTTACACATCATATTACATCATTTTGTTTTAAGAACAACGTGCTTATGACAAGTGCATAAGTCTGTATTAAGTCATAGAGCGGTTTGATGAAAATGAACCTAATACACATGAGAACAGGTAAAATGGAGGGAACTATTATTATATTTATATATTGAGTATTTAGGTTTGTCAAGAAGAGTAACTCTTTCTAATTGTATGCTTTAAAATCATGTATGATCTGTGTCCCTTGTTTTTTGTGGTGCTTTTTATTTACAATCATGCTAGAATCGGTGCGATTGTTCATATTGTGTACAATATATATTGCATTTTTCTGACAATAAAGTTTTCAAATAATTTGTTATTACTTGCACATTTTCCAGTATTCCATTTCATTTTATGTCATGTACGGTTTCACACTTAGTGTTCTAGTTAATGTATTGATTTTGATTTGTGTGTTATTTTCAGCACGTTTTTGTTCACCACTGCTGAATGTGTAACCCTTTTTATGCATGAAAACATGAGTTATCGGTTTCTTACATATGAATATTTTGAACGTTTCGCATTGTTAACAGTATTTCCGTCATAGCACAGTGGTTAGTGAACGTATGCACACTTTTTTGTGCATGATTAGTCTGTCTACGCCCCTTACTAGTTCCAAGTCCACGTACTTTTACCAGTAACTGACATCTTCCACACAGTGATAACCGTATTAGTACCAAGCTCATATAATTATGCCAGTAACTGAGGTCAAAGGTCAAATTTGGACATACAACTACTTGTCTGAACTGAAACAACTGTGTCATTCATCATGCAATTTTTAAATTACTTTTCAACCGACTCTCATGAAGAGAATGAGTGTCGCGTAAAAAAGGTCAAGCTCACACTTAAACGTTTAAACACACAGTTGGCAATAACGCCTTAATTAGTCAACCAGGTGAATGACAAAAGTTGATAATCCTATTTATTAGATTTGCGTATTTATCCAATTAGATGTCACCGTAACTAAATTATTAACATACCGAGAAATACAGCTAACAACTTTTTCAGCTCAAAAGCTAGCCTGACCATATACCAATCTTGATCAAACCTTTGATATACCAAGATTCAATTCGACCCTAGCATGATATTCTATAAAGGTCTAGTAAGGTCAAGGTAAAGGTTACTGTTAATACAAAAATAGACCTGGCATGGACCTACACATTGATTCCAGTCGGTCATGGTCAAGGTCAGAACAACTAAAAGCAGATGAGGGCATTGTGATGCAATTTTGTGTGTAGGTACTACCCTGTAGCTTTCTTTGCTCACCTAAATAAAGATCAGAGTATTTATAAATTACAGTATCTGTACAGTCCGTACTGGCTTATCAGTGATGGCAGTTTCCGCTTTTATGGAATGTTTCATTTTATAACAAAACAGTATCCCTGTTATTCTAGAGTCCGGCTCATTCATTAGTTAAACGTGAAAAACCTGGTTTCGTGGCGTTGACATGTTTCTTGTTTTTCTATTATCCATATCAATGAAAATTCTTGATTAAAAAAAACCCATTGATATTACATTAACGAGATATTATTTAAAAACGGGTTCTAAATTTCCGCTGTTTTGATGTTCATTAGTTTTCTTAAACTAACCATAAAAAGAATATATATNATACTCTATATGTTTAAAGAAGAAGATTCAAACGGGGTCGCTATAATATAATAACAAAGTTCTATATGTTTAGAAATTCCCTTGTCTGTTTTTTTTTTCAAATACCAGAATAAAGATAAAAAAAATCAACATGCCGCCATATTGTTTTAAAAAAAGTGCCCGTGAAAACAATCAGTGAATGTTTATGGATTCCGATTTATGCGGACTTCTTACTTCTATATTCCATTTAGACCGTTTATCTGCGTGAAAATTATCTGGTAGGATTATAGGGCTCATTTCTCTTATAAACGAAAGAGTGTGTCGATAAATAATGTCTTACTTTCTATTACATAATTAGGATCTTATAAACCCTTGCGCATCCAAATATCCGAGATACCTTACTCGTCTGCATGTTATGCTAATCGCGGGATTACGGAGAATAACGGAATATTTTCGTTATTCTTACTGAGTTATTTCTCGTCAATGAACTCGTTTCAGGCTTTAAATTCGTAATGCTTTATGTTAAATAAGAAATATAAATAGACGATGTACTTTCAATATTTGTATTTGCATTATCTAATGTGTAATCAGTGTGCTGTCAAAATGAGTTGAAATACAAATAAAAATATGTTAACTGGTAGAATAAAAATGTACTGGTATATACTTCGTTTTAAATAAAAGCAAATTGTCCATTGAAATCTAACAAAAAAAGTTGCTTAAATGGAATAACTTCATTACAATTATCATTCCAAATATTTTTTTTATATATACTTATTGAACTTTATAACGATGAATTAATGAAATATAAACGAATAAAAGGCAAATGCATTGAAAGAAATATGCAATTTTGAATACGCATGTAATGTAAAGAAAATAAGTATTTATTATACTAACATATAACAATTTACATGAATCTAAGAATACATAAAATCCACTTCCATACTTTTGAGCCCGGCATTTCGTTTTCTGCTAAATGAGGAACCAATAGATGCATAATTGTTGTTATAGAATAATGTAATACACAAATTTATTTAACTGACATTTACTTCAATATTACATGAAATCATACAATAAGTCCTTATTGTTAAAAAAATAATCTTACTAAAACATTGTTCTATATCGTTTTGTAATTAATCTAAATTTTGATTCGCCCACTCGTAGTTTAATCATTTAGTTTTATGCAAATCTCGTACACGATTTTTAGCAGGTAAATGACCATATCATAACGCTGTCATTCTGATTTTTTCCCATCCACTTTTGCGCACATAGCCACTACTGAGGTACTTCCTCAAGACAGCAGCGCAGCGCAACTCGTTATTCCTTTACCGTTTTATCAAACCAATAACGGTATTGGCAACATGAATATATCAACAGTCTTTATGGTGTTTTTGCAATGGCGTCTATATTGATGACATATGGACATATTATTATCATTAATTGTACTTCACTTAACGGTAGATGCTTGAGGGAAATTTCTTGGAACTGCCAGTTTTTAACAATGACTCATAGCTTTCTTTCAGGTATCGGCTTAAATATGGCTGAAGGGCCAGACAAGTTTTAAGTTGAACTATATAATTCTTCTCAGTTTTTGTTGTTATAAGGAGTTCAAAACAAGTGTCGTTGTATACCAAAGCTTTCATACCTTACCCGCCCTATTTTGAAATAAAAGTATTCAAAACTATCAAAAGGTAACAAAATGTTCTTTCCTTCTAATATTTCAGGACTGTCTTTATTCCTATATTGGTCGTGTAACCTCAATCATAGTTTTAATTCTTGATGAAACACCGTGTTGTCCACTTGATGTAGAGACAGCTTCCAAAAAACAAAAAATGAATTTTTCGATAAACATGAAACATTTGAAATGCTACTCTTATTATACCCCGCCGAATGAGGAGGGGTATAGTTTTTGCATTGTCCATCAGTTCGTCAGTCAGTCTGTATGTCCTTCCGTCCGTCTGTCACAAACTTTTCAGTAACTGTATTATATTTCAACATCAAACGTGATGGGTGTATAGATAGCAACGAGAAGAAGTGCCTTCACAAGAACCATAACAGAGCAAAATACTTTCTTAAATAAGAGTAATTGCCCTTTAATGTTTTTGTATGTTGTAACTATGCATGACTATATCTCAGATATGATTCAATATTTCCACATGAAAATCATCGGTGTATATATAAAAAAAGGAGAAGTGCGATGCTTAAGAACCATAAACCTAAAATTTCTTTCATAAGAGTTATGACCCCTTGTGTTTTTGTATGATGTTATTTTTCAGGGCTAAATATCAGATTCTAACAAAATTTCAACATAAAACTTAATGGTTGTATCAATGAGGAAAATTGCAATACATAACACCAATAACCATACACTTCTCTTTTTTATAGTTATTGCCCTGCATCATCCATCTGCACCCATCAATTAACAATAACTATTCCGCGTTTTACTTATATTTAACGAAACGTAAAACTAACTATGATTAATATGATACATTTTAATATGTTATTATAGTATGGTATTTGAGTTAATACAACTATCATTCATCTGTTCTTTGATTATCATCTAATCATACTTGATAACACACGCCATTAACATTATAATATGCTTGTTGCTATCATCAGGTAAATACAGTTCACAATTTATTATCAGGAATAAACTACATTATAATGCCATTCTGAAGTTTCCCCGCCTGGGTTGGTGCTCACAGATTCCACTCATCCCAAGTCGGAAGCGGAATGCTTATTTATTGATCTGCAGGAACCAGGTTATAGTCTCAACGTTTCTATGCAAGAAACAATCGTTTAAATGAATCTTATTATTTCTTAAATTCCCATGCCATACTTGTAAGCCCGGCAGTTTTGACGACTCTCCTTGATGTCTGCAAAATGCGGAACCAATAGAGGCGTAATTCATTATATAATTATGAATAACCCAACTAATTTCCATTTTCAATTACTTCAGTATCACATGAAAATATTCAATAACTTCTTATTGTATTATAATCTTATAAATCATGTCTTCTCATCGTGTTCTAATTATGAATCCCAATCTACATTTTGATAAGCCCACTACAATAAACACCATTTATTTCAATGCAAATTGTGTACACGAGTATTATTAGGTAATTGAACATAACAATGCAATGTTATTCCTTTTTTTCCCAACCAGTTTCACGCACACAGATGCCTATCCATCCTTCACGAACGCCTCAAGTCTGATTTGTACGCCACATGAATTAATAAATAGTCTTTCTGGCGTATTTGTTATGGCTTCTTTGTTTATGATATATCATTATCAGTAATTGTATTTTACTAAGATGTTTGAGAGAATCTTCTTGGCACTGCCATTGTTTTTAGAATTTATAAAAGCTGTCTTCCAAGTTACGGCTAAAATACGCCTGTAGCGCCAGAACAGTTGAATCGCGTAAAATACCATTCTGACTTCATTATTTGTTGTAATAAGGAGTTAAACAAAGTGTGGTCGACCTTATATATAAAACTATCTTATCTTAAACGCCGAAAAAAACAACAACTAAATAATTAAAAACTAGCAGTTTTTTTTTAAATGTTTTAACTATGTAAGAGTCTTCTAGTGACTAAAACTTTGATGAATGAGTATACTTATAAGCCCATAATCATGCTTGATAATCACACGCAATTAAATTATCATATCCGTGTTGTGGTCATCAGATTAATCATGTTCAAACTAGTATTATCTTGAATAGACAACCTGATAATGTCGTTCTGATTCCTCCCTCCTGCAGTGCATACAGACACCCCACTGATTGGTGTTCACCGGTTGTAGCCTACACGAGTGCCGGAAAAAATATAAACAACTAGAATTCTGACACGCTTACGTTGACTTTCTGAGCGAAGTGATACAGCCAATGGTATTTTGCTTTATTGTCCAATTAACCAGATTGTAAACGTTATTAAATAAATATTGTGTTTGCCATGCACAACACAATTTCAGGATGATTGTGTTCTTTTTGGTTTCGGAGTGAAATCCGCGATTACGATAAAGTTCCGGATAATGTTCGTGTGATCTTGAGACAGTTTTAATGTCAGATTATTTAATACCGAAAATAGATTCCATTAAATGCTGTTGTTTAAAAAAAGAGAATTTAATGTCTTAACTGGAGGGTATGCTGCAAAGAATCTAGTGGCATCCCACGTGTTGTAATATTTATATTAATTATATAAAATTACCGTAAAATAATCACAAATATATAAAGTCTGATCTTGTCGAATTGCGTCAAACAGTTTACTAATGGATGTATCGTTGATTACCAATCACAAGGGAAAACCACTTGATAAATTATGTATTCATACAACATTTTATATGAGTAAGTAATTATCTCGGTTCATTTTCATCATACATATCAGCTCTATATATATTGTAAGCGCGTCAGTCAGACGTATTGTTCAGATAAAGGATTGGTCTTTACTTTAATGCGTGTTTGCCTAGTAACTCCATGTAATCATGTTTTACAAGTGTCATGCACGAATGGCATATGCGGCAGCGTAGCTACAGCCCAGCATGCAAAATCACGCATTCTGGTCAGGAACTACATTTCGTTCATAAAGTCTCGTAATGTTTCGTTGTCTCATCAGCGAAAGGGTAGTTCGAGCTCAGGATCCTGACAACACTGAGCGGATCCCACAATTGGTCTCATATGGTATAATGCCCATTTAGGCACGACGCGAAGCGTTTTAAGTAATATTATACTAAACACAAGTGTAAAAGATGTAATATGATTCGATGACAATTTAGCTTCTGAAATAAAACTTTTTAAGTTTGATTATTTGTGTTATTGTTTGTATCCTTTAAAGTTTAAGTTTTAAGACCGGATCTTAGCCTCGTGTTAGCTGCAACCTCAATATGTTAATTGTTGAATCACCGATTCGCCGTATAATTTGCATCACACTGGGATATGATAGAATAACTTTTTTGACGTATTCTTTATAATTAGTTTTTATTGAAATTATGATAGAACATGCCGGAATCGTAAATTGTTATGCATGGTTATATCTGTTTTGTGGACAGGTTAATGTCTTTATTGAGCATAAATCATCTTCGTTTAATTGGAATGGGGCATCAATAACGACTTCATTTGTATTCGTTATGGATAATTCATTGTGTTATTTAATATATTGTGCAACACGCATATCTGATTGCAGGGAAATAAAATAATACAATTGCTTTATTTACAAAGTCGTTGCCAGTATCGGCAAATACGTAATGCTTTTGTCCTTTAAATTAATCAAAATAATTGATCGTAACATTGATACAGCAATTATATTATATGAAAGCATCTGAATTTCTATCAGATAAAGCACTATAGACAAACGTTGGGCACCCAATCTTGTTTGAGGAATGGTTTGCATATAAATCCGCTTAAAGATCCTGGTTAAAAAAACGCGTTCAAGACAAATATAACTTTGCAGAAACGTAATAATGCACACGTTTACAACAAACAAGGCCCTAAATCATTGAAATGGGCCAGGTACTGAATATTTTGCAAGTATTAATTATACAAATACAAAGACATGTCCCTTATATAGCGCAAAAATCATTATAAAAATATCCTATTGCGCTTCACAGACACTGCACATTGGTTATCCATGAAAAAGATTGAACAAATGAGTTTTAAGTCTTGATCTTAAACAGCCCTCATTGTCAATGATTTTTAAGTGGCTTGGTAGATTGTTCCACCACTTCGGGACAACAACAGCTAAAGATCTATCTGTCATCTTAGTTAGCCTTCTGGGAATAACAAGATTACAGTCACTTTGTGATCGAAGTCTATACCGACTTCTTGTCGGGACAGACATTTCTTGCAAGTAACCAGGAGCATAACCATTATCAACACGAAAGACCATAACCAGGACTTTGTACATGATTCTAGCTTTTACTGGTAGCCAGTGGAGTTGTTTCAAGAGTTCAGCACTTGGTTGATCAAATAACGCATTTAGGACCATTCTTGCGGCATGATTTTGAGTCCGTTGAAGCTTTTGAATTTGGTAAGCAGGTAGATCAGTGAATAAACCATTGCAAAAATCAATATGGGAATGTACAAGACCATGCACTTACACCTCCGTTGACTTCTGTGTCAAATGCTTGCGTATGGCTTTTAAATTACACAATTGCCTTTAGGCAATTTGGCACTTCTTCGTGATGTGCGGGTCAATGTTAAGAGTGTTGGTCATTGTCACACCAAGATCTCTCACATGGTCTACTAACTAAACCTTGCATCCTCCAACACTCAAACTTGATATGGACATTTTAGATATGTGTTGCCTTATAACGTATAAAATAAAAATCTGTTTTTGATTCGTTCGTTTTCAGCTTGAAAGTTGTCATCCAGTTTATAATATCATTGTGACACTTATCCAATTGTTGTAGAATGTATGCCTTATTTTCATGTTTTCCGGCCTGAATCCTGAAGGCAATCTTGTGGTCGTCTGCAAAGCCATACAGATCAGCTGGATACTTCTTAACCACCATGTTGAGGGCCGATATAAACAGAGTGAAAAACACTGGTCCCGCACAGGAGCCTTGGGGGACGCCGAATCTCAAAGGCTCGGTGTCAGATGAAGATTGTTCAATCAAAACTTTCATTGTTCTGTTAGTCAGGTATGACTAATTCCATTTTTATGCGGTACCTTGAATTCCAAACTGATTTTGGAGAATTTGAATAAGAATAGAATACATTAATTTAAATATATAATTTCTGTACAGGCCACTTGAGTAAATTGAGTAAGAACACTTGAGTAATTAAATCAGAATATGTTTGAACATCATTGCGTAAATAAAGTATATAGTTTACACCAAGCACTTTCGTACAATCTATCTTCATGCTTAAACACAAAATCGTTTTTACTGAAATTAAAGTCGATTTACATTGGTCGTGTAACCTTAAGTAGTATTGTCCTCATTCTTGATTAACTGAAGTATTATGTTGGCAACTTGATGCAGATACTGCTTCTAATTCCGAATATGATCGTTTAGATTAATATGAAACATTTGAATTACTTCTTCACTAATATTTAACGGAAAAGTAAAACGCACAATATACAGAATGACACATGTGTTATTGTATTATAGTCTTGGAGTTATAATTCATTAATCTATGTTTTCTGATTAACACACTATCATGCTTGATAATTTAACGTAGATACATTAGTATATCCGTGTTGATATCATCTGGTTAATGTTGTTCTTATTTTATAAGCACATCTAACCTTCATTTAAAAGCTAATGTTCTAATGTTTCCCCGCCTGTGTTGGGACACACAGACCCCACTCATCCCAAGTCGTAAACGGCATGCCTTTTTCTTCTGCTGCATGGAACAAGTTAATAGTTCCTACGTCGCTATGACAACAGCTTACACGGTGATAAAATATGACCCTCGATTATCAGAAATAAGTTAAAATGTTTTGGAAAATCAACATGAACATACCCAGGCTTTTATCGATAACTCATAGCTATCATCCAGGCAGGTACAGATTTAAACCTGTATTCTTCACGAAGAAAATGCAAAAGATACATGCTTCTAACATATCACCATTAATTATCATTACTGAATTAAAATAATTTTAAAATTCAGCTTGAAAATATCCACTTCGCATAGCTTTCATCCATATATGTACAGGCGTCGAAATAAAAAATAAGACTAGCAGCAACCAGCCTCATATGTATTTGATTATTTGTTTGGTGTAGATGTTTTACTAAAGTTTTAACGTTTTTGATATTTAATCTGATAGCTATTATTATCTCAGATGCCACGCAGTTGTTCCGGTATTCCTTGTGATAGTTGATGACATCCCCTGTCATTATACCAAACGATTTAACGAGCCAGCACCCTGTGAGATCTGTGCCCTCGGACACGTTCAGAGCTATAATGAGTGATAGATTCCTTGTTACAGGGGCAGTTTGGGATGGGTGATAACCGATTTTGAAGCTGACAGCCGTAATTCCGCAGCCTCTTTGGTTCTAAAGATTGATGTCTTAGATGTATATTATATCGCCTTCCTAAGGTTGCGACACGACTCGTTAGTTATTTAAGCGTATCTTAACTATTTTTGTAATATAGTACATTACTTCAAACTTACGTACTTGTCAGTAAGGCTAACGTTATATATTCACACATATAATACTTATACATAGATCTACGACATTTTTCCTATATACGAAATAGGAAACCGCTATGTTAGACACTAATAAACGTTTTGCATAATCAAAATTATTTCTTCATTTGAAGAACTTCACATTGTGATTATAATTTGTAGCGTTAAGATTTCAAATATCGAAACAGGGACCGCTGCACAGTACATATGACGTTATACATTGTTTTTCAGAAATTTTTTTGACATATAGGACTGGCCGAAACAAAAAATTTATAAAGACATTATCACAAAAAATAAAAACTTCAATAACAAAATAAACAATTAAAACCACATCCCGCCATATTGTTTTGAAAAAGTTCTCGGGAAAACAATCTGTAAAGTTTTCTGGACGCAGGTTTATAGGGAACCGTAACTTGTATATTCCATTTAGACCGTTTATCTGCGTGAAAATTATCTAGTAAGATTATAAGTCTCATTTTACTCTTATAAATGAAAGGGAGTATTGGTTAATATTGTCTTTCTTCCAATTACAGTATTATGACCGTATACACCCTTGTGCATTCAAATATCCGCGGGATTACAGAGAATAACGGAGTATTTTCGGTGTACTTACAGAGGTATAAAAAAATTGTCGATAAAAAAAGTCCCACTTTCTATTACACATTTAGGACCTTATAAGCCCGCGTGCATCCAAATATCCGAGATACTATACACGTATGCATACATGAGTCGTGTTCTGAGAAAACTGGGCATAATGCATGTGCGTAAAGTGTCATCCCAGATAAGCCTGTGCAATCCGTACAGGCTAATCCGGGATGGCACTTTCCGCCTAATCTGGATTTTCGCTAAGAAGAGACATCATTTAAACGAAAAATTCCATAAAAGCGGAAATTGTCGTCCCTAATTAGCGTGTGCGCACTGCACTGGCTAATCTGGGATTACAATTTACTCACAAGCATTATGCCAAGTTTTCTCTGAACGCGACACAATGATCGTCTAGAATTCACAGTGGACTCGTTTCCAGGTTTCAATTAGTTAAGCTAAATGCTAAGTAAGAAATGATAATTGACAATGCAATTTCGATATCGACTTTTGCATTATTAAATGTGTTATCAGTGTGCTGTCAAAATGATTTGAAACCCAACAAATAAATTAACTGGTAGAATACACATTTACTGTTATATACTTCGTTTTAATTAATAGCAAATTGTCGATAACAATCTAACAAATAAAGTTGCTTTAACGGAATAACCTCATGATATGTATCATTCCAAATATTTGTTTATATATACCTATTTAAATTTATAAAGATGAATTTATGAAATATAAGCAAATAAAAGGCAATTACATTGAAAGAAGTATGTTATTTTGAATACACATGTAATATATAGACAATAATTAGTTATTTATAGGCAAACAACCCATTTCTATGAATTTAAAAATACATAACTGTCCACACTTTTGAGCCCGGCAGCAACCCATTTCTATGAATCTAACAATACATAACTGTCCACACTTTTGAGCCCGGCAACAACCCATTTCTATGAATCTAACAATACATAGCTGTCCACACTTTTGAGCCCGGCAAACACCCATTTCTATGAATCTAACAATACATAACTGTCCACACGTTTGAGCCCGGCATCTGTGAAGAACAATTCAGATTGTAACAAGATTGCAACATAAAACTTAACCTATTTATGCCTTGCGTCTAAAAAAAAGGCCTTGGCAAACGGCGAAGACCCAGATGAGACGCAGCATGATGCGGCGTCTCATCAGGGTCTTTGCTGTTTGCTTAAAGGAATTTATGTAAGAAATATTCTAAATATATAAATAAATATACCAGACATCCCTAATTTTGGAAATGAATTGATCCAATTTAGAAGGATGGGAGGGTCCACTAGGTATAAATGGGTTAATGGATGTATCAATGAGGTGAATCGAAATGCATAACAACAATAACCATACACTTTGTTATTTTACACTCATTGCCCTGTCCATCCATCTGCACCCATCGATAAACAACAGTTATTTTGCGGGAGGTATCAATTCAACGACCGTTCTCGTTGAACTTATTTTTAACGAAACGTAAAATTACCATTAATTAATATGAACAATTTTTTTTATTTTAGTATGGTCTTTAAGTTATGACAACTATCATGCATTTGTTCCCTGATTATCATATTATCATGTTTGAAATCAAGCCATTTAAATTATAATGTTCTTGTGCTATCACCAGGTAAGTACAGTTCAAAATTTATTATCAGTTATAAGCTACGTTATAATGCCATTCTGAAGTTTCCCAGTCTGGTTTGTGCTCACAGTCTCAACTAATCCCAAGTAGGGAACGGAATAAATGCCTATTTATTGATCTGCAGAAACCAGGTTAAAGTCTCAAAATTGCTATGAAAGCAGTAGTCGTTTACATGAATATAATAATTACTTAAATTCCCATGCCATCCATACTTGTAAGCCCGGCATCTTTAGAGATCCACCTCGATTTCTGTAAAATGCGTAACCAATAGAGGTATAATTCATTTTATAATGATGAATAACCCAACTAATTTCACCTTTATTTACTTCATTATCACACGAAAGCATTCAATAACTTTTTATTGTATTATAATCGTTTAAATAATTTCTTCTCATCGTGTTGAAATTATGAATCCCATAAATCAACATTTTTATTAGTCCACTCCATTTATCACCATTTATGTCAATGCATATTGTGTGTACACGATTATTATCAAGTCATTGAATATAGCTTTACAATGTTATTCCAATTTTTCTCAACTATTTCACGCACATAGACGCCTATCGATCCCTGATGAAAGCCGCATGCCTGATTCTTACGCCACATGAATTCATAAACAGTCTATCTGGCGCATTTGTTACGGCTGCTATGTTTATAATATATCATTATCATAAATTGTAATTGACTAAGATGTTTGAAAGAAACTTCTTAAGCATAGCTTTCTTCCAGGTAATGGCTAAAATACGCCTGTAGCGCCAGAAAAGTTGAATCGTGTAATATACCCTTCTGGCTTCATTTGTTGTTGTAAAAAAGAGTTAAACTTAGTGTGGTCGACCTTGTATATACATTTATCTTACCTTAAACGCCCGACTGAAAACACAATTAAGAAATAAGTAACAAGATTTTCTCTCCTGATACTATATCTGGACTTCTATTATTCGTACACCGGTCGTGTAACCTGAAGTCTTTAATCTTGAATAACTGAAACATAACTTGATGTATATATAGCTTCTTAACCCGAATATGATCGCTTAGACTAATATGAAACATTTGAATTACTACTCTTTTGTACTGATATGTACCGACAAGTAAACCCGGCCATAAATAACATCACAAATATGTTATAAAATGGTTTTTGAGTAATTATAATTTGTGCGAATCTGTATTCTGATTAGAAAACTTTCATGCTTGATACCAAAAAAGTATTTACATTATATTATATCCGTGTTGGTATCATCCGGTATATCGTTTTCAGAAAGTATTATCAGTAATTACCTAAATCATAATGCGATTCTGAAGTTTCCCCGCCAAGATCAGTACACACAGAATCCCCCCTAGGGACATGCCTATTTCTTGTGCTGCAGGAACCATCTGATGCAAAAGCGTGCATGCTGATAATATATCACCATCTTTTATTGGTACATGTACTTCATAAAATTGTCTTGGAAAATGAACTTGAAAATGCACAGGCTTCTATCAATTCCACAGCTTTGTTCCAGGTAGGGAAAGGTTTAAACCTGTGTGTCGATGAAACACTCATACCAGCATAAATCAGTCCGATGTTTATTTCCATGAGGCTGTAAAGAAATCTTATTTGTTTCGGTGTAGATGATTCATTCAAGGTTTAACAATATTAAACATACAATCAAACGCCACTCTGATAGTTATCATTATCATTTTTGCATTTTAACCCATTTATGTCTAGCGTCTAGATAAAAGGCCTTGGCAAACAGCGTAGACCCAGATGAGACGCCGCATGATGCGGCGTCTCAGCAGGGTCTGCGCTGTTTGCTTAAAGGAATTTCTGTAAGAAATATTCTAAATATAGAAATAAATATACTAGACATCCCTAATTTTTGAAATACATTGATCCAATTTGGAAGGATGGAAGAGTCCACTAGGCATAAATGGGTTAATTACGCATGAACACAAATATAAACACATGAAAACAATCAAGAGTTTCTTGAGCGGTCGAACGCCATAAGTTAAAGGTGTTTAATGGACAAAAAACGTGCATTGGATTTGTTTTATGCCGCATGCACATTTCTCGACTGCATTTTAAATCGTATTTCAGATAATGTATGGATCAAATGTGTCGTGTTCTGAGAAAACTGGACAAAATGCTTGTGCGTAAATTGTCATCCCAGATTAGCCTGTGCAGTCCGCACAGCCTAATCAGGGACGACAATTTCCGCTTTTATGACATTTTTCGTTTAAATAAGGTCTCTTCTTAGCAAAATCCAATTTAGGCGGAAAATGTCGTCCCTGATTAGCCTGTGCGAACTGCACAGGCTAATCTGGGACGACAATTTACGCACAAGCATTATGCCCAGTTTTCTCAGAACACGACACAAATGTCAAACATATCCACGCCAATTAAAATTAATCGCCAATGCATTTGTNTATTGCTGATGATATTGCACTAATCCAGATAGTCTGCAATTGTAATTAAATTCTTTCTACCAATACTCATGTAAATAGGGATTAAACAAATGTAAACAGACTACAATTTGCATATTTGAAAAAAAGGAAAATTAATTGTACGTTTCGATGGACTATTAAACAACAAGCTATTGATTATGTTGGTGAATTTTGCTACTTAGGACTAAACCTGCACTTCACTGGTTATATATCAAGAGCAATACAAGCAAATAATGAACACGCCTCAAAAGCTTACAACCATGTATTGTCTATTTGTAGCAAAGTGAAGCTTAATTCTCAAACAAAAATGTCTTTGTTTGACTCCCTAGTTTAACCATGTTTATATACACCTGAAACATCGGGAATTTACAATATTAATGAAGTTGACAAACATCATTTTACATGTTGTAAAACTATAATTGGTGTACATGTACGCTCACATACGTAATGCCGGCAAACTAGGAAGATATCCACTATCTTTTGTATTTAAACAACGTGCACTAAGTTATTGGGTTAAATTAAAGGAAAATCCTGAATATCTTATTCACACTGTTTATAACGAATAATAGTAATAACACAACTCTGTGGTGTTCATTTATTAGCCAACACTTAGAACAACTAGGACACGGCTTTTTTCCCCATTATATAATGAACTATTTTAATTCTTCGAGTGAAATTAACTAAAGAATAAAAGATCAATTTATCAATATTTGGCACGATACAATTTACAACTATCTATACAGATCTACGAACACAATATTGTATTCGATCAAACTGGCCAAATTTAGTGAAATTTTAAAATATACTCTCTTGTCAAAATAATATAGTCATTAACAATGTTGCCAGATTCATTACTGATGCCATAAAACTCCGTGAGGAACGGTTTGTTAATGTCAGTTAGCTAAAATGATAGTTGGTCGTTCTGCATGTTTTTAACAAAAGTGAATTAATACGTTAATATGTTTCTAAAACTTGGAAATAAAGCAGTAAAGCTGTTAGTTTGATGAGTACTACTTGCAATTGCTAAATTGCACATTTAATGATTTTGGTATTTAGACGAAATGTATTTTCTGTTTACAGTCTGTTAACGCATAAATTAAGTAAAATGAAAATGAAAACTCAAATAAGTTACCACCGCAGTCTATATTCGCGCTTGTTTAGCTCGTGTACTTATTACGTAGAATTTGACGGTAAAAAGACTCTGAAAAAGTTATGTGTACAAAATGTTGCAAACTTGCAGTGCTTTTTTTATGTATAATCAATACTGTTTTCCATAGCAAGGAAATTAAAATCTAAATAAAATGGCTTACCGAAGAGCAATGTTTAAATTATGCATGTTAACCGTAGAATCTGGTAATGTAAACGTTTTGAAGCATGATAGAATGTGAAACGAATATTAACAATAATTTTATATTTTTTTGTTAATGCAGAACACATATAAATAGAATGAATCCTAAGAAATGTGAAATGAAGTGAACACTGATCATTTCAGATAACACACGTGTTACATATTTAACACAAATTGGCAAGCCGCGAGATGTAATTTAAATTTCGCAAAAATGCATTCAACTCTTTAAAAATCCATTCAATGAATTAATTATTGCATGCTTGATATTAGTTGTGATCCATCCGATCAGTACACACGTGAGTAAAACTTAACGTCGAGTGCAAGGTAGGGCAATTGTAAAGTTTGTAGGAAGGATGCTTAGATAATTTGAGAATGATGAACGCATGATGCAAGTTAATTATTGTATTCCTTCATTATTATAGTTTATAACAGGAGCCTCTTTAATATAAAATATCGGTCCACATACATGATTAGAAGCAAAGCAGCAACCAACTAGAGATTGATAAGTCTGTAACGACTCATTTATATTATCCTCACCCATTAACAACTGGTAAAACAAATTAGCGATCTGCCGATGTTCAACTGATTGATATCTTTTGAATCGACCCTCCCAACGGCATCTTCGCGAATTCCGTCTCTCCAGAAACCAATTAGCAGAATTGTTGGCGCTTTCGAAACAGCTTCTGTGCTGATCATATATTAACGTAATAATTTTGTCTGGACCTTACTAAAACATTTCGGGATATATATTGAAAATACCTCGCCTTCAACATTTTCTCAGCGTTTTTCCTTGTAACAGCATACGTTAATGCCTGAAATAAAAAAAACAACAAAAAAACAGGTAGAATTCTGAAACGATAACGTAGAATTTAAGAACATTGATATGCCGACCATTGCAGTTTTAATTGTCCAATTAGCATAAATTTAAACTGTATTAAATAAATATATTGTTTGCCATGATCATTTAAATTTCATGATTTTGTTTTCCGTTCGGTTTTGGAATAATCATTACAATCGATAACGGTAAACGTACGGATAATTTTATCTGTGATCTTTGAACAGTTCTAACTAATGTCAATTTATTAAATACCAAAAATAAATTCAACTAAATGTTAACAAAGTAAATAATTTATCAACTGGAAGGTATTTTACCTCGAAATATAGTGACATTTCCAGGGTATTGACATATTTGTAGTATATGCATGTATTATATTAAAGAAAGCACAAATATATAAAACCTCATCTAGTCGAATTGCCTCAAACAGTTATTATGTGTTTATGGTATATTGCCAATCTCATGGGAAAAGAACTTGATACATTATTTATTCATACAACATTTTATGTGAGTAGGTTGTTATCTTGGTTCATTTTCATGTCCATTTGTTATTTCCTCAATCAGACGAATTTTTCAGATAAAGGATGCGTCTCTTACTTCTCGCGTTCTTGCCTAGTAACTCCATGTCAATGTGTACTCAGGTTTTGAGTTATATTATACAACAAGCAAACACACCCACTTTATTATAGACAATTTCTAAATCGTAAATTAGCATTCACTATTATTTATATTTGTTTCGTGGACAGGCATGTGTTTTTTAAAAGGATATATCATCTTCTTATTACTGGGCATGAATGATCATTAACGACATAAATGCATTCGCGATGGATACTAAACATTTGTGTTTACAAGCAAAATTGACAAATATGATTTGCAATTATACAATTTTATTTTGCAACACGAATATCAGATAACTGGGACATACAATACAAATTGCTTTTTTTACAAAATAAGACAACTGATGGCGGTGCTATTATTGGTAAAAATGTTTTTTTTCCTTTATCAAATAATCGTAGCATTGATACCGCATTCGCATTGCAGTAAAGCACAGTAATTTTGATCAGCATATTAAGCGATATACACAAAGGTTAAACCCCATTAATATTTTGTATAATATGTCCACTTGTAACAGAGCCTATTGTATAAACAGCGCTATATTCTGTCTGAACAACTGCTAGTACAATGAACTTTGCATCTCAATATGTCTCATACGACTGTGTGACATCATTTATTTGTCATTTTAGGACCTTTGAAGATGTGAATTCCGCTTTCTCTAGTTTATCTATTAATATAAACTAATTGAACTTATAAATAGCGATACAGGTTGAACATTCATTTTTGAGGAATGGGTTTCTTCAAAGTACTGTTCAAAGGGACTTTTCATTTAACAAATACGTTATAATTACAATACGAAATTGGGAATGTCCAGCTACGAACGGAACGCTGTTGAATTCGTCTGCGGCATTGTCGAATCACATTAGGGATAATCGGGACGGTTTTACAATTCGAAGAGCAATCACGATATTTATTTGTATCATTTGTTAATATGTGTAAGGAATGTCTCCTAAACCATTATTGTCCCGAACTTCTATATTTATAGTGGCTTTTCTAATCATCAAAAGCAACTCAAAAAGGAATTTGTTTTTTTTGTGATTTAACATATATATTCAATATAGTTTCCACTAATTCATGTGCAAGATACGAGGCCAAGTTTCGAAATAGATACTTCAGTGAATATTCTTGCTAAACTTTGAGTTTTTTACAACTATTGAGATGGGTTTCCCACAACTATTGAGATGAGTTTGATAACGTGTCTCAACTTAGTGTTTACAAATATAATGTGAATGTATTTTGAGTTTTCAGTCCGACCCAACTCTTGATTTGAGCAAGAATATTTGAGCCATCCTTATTACTCTCTTAAATGTTTAAGTAAAACTCATATTTTAACGAAGACATCAGGCAATGTTTATTTTTCTGACCTCAGAAACCTACTGTAAGATTTATGTATTGTGTTCGGTCGGAAACGAACATATCTTGTAGAAATGAGCATATATCCTGTAGTAGGACTCACCGAATCGCCGAATTTGTAACGTTTACTGTACCATATGTTCCTTTGTTTATAGGATCCTATTCAATCCTATCCAATTTGATTACAATTTCGATAAAGTTTAGCTATGCAACACACCCTACTATCTAAATTCTTGTCACGTAATTATCTATGTATCTGTCTCAGTGGATTTCCACATACAAGCATACTACAGTTTGTTTGAAATCTGCACCATATGTACTTTATAGGGGAAAGACAAATAAACTAACAAATAGTAAAATACTTGCACAAATCAAATTTATTTCACTGACATTTACTCCATTAAAACATGAAAGCATATAGTAATTTCTTATTTTATTACAATCTTCTTAATAATTGTGTTGTAATAATGATTCTTATAAATCTTTTGATCATCCTATTCCATTTATCAAAATTTATTTGTATGCAAATAGTGTATACGATTCTTTTCAGTTGATTGAACATAACATTTACATGTTATTCCGATTTGTTTCGCCCAGATTCGCGCGTCATGCCTTATTTGTTAGCCCCATGCATTTATCAAAATGCTATAAGGCGCTTCTATGTTTATATATCTTATTATTATTTATTGTACATCATTAACATGTTTGAGAGAATCTTCTTTGAATTGTCAGTTATTTTTACAAATAACTCAAAGATTTCTTCCAAGTTACGGCTAAAATATCCAAAAAGAGCCAAACAGTCAAATATAATAATATATCATTCTGGCTTTAATATTTTTTGTAAGAAGGTGTTAAAAAGTGTTGGCACCATTGTACACCAAAGAAATCGTACATTACACGCCCGATTTAAAAATAAGTAAGTATTAAAAACCAGCAGATAGTAACACGATTATCTCTCATAACAATGTTTGTGTAGTTTCTTTATTCTTGTATTGGTCGTATAACCTCAAGCACAGTTTTGACTCATGCTAAACTGAAAAATCATGTTAACCACTTGATGCAGATACAGCTTTCAAACACGAATATAATCGTTTAGATTAATATGTAATATTTAAATTACTACTCCTTTTTACTGATATTTACCGTAAAGTAAATCATACACAAAATAACATGACACATGTGTCATTATATTACGGTCTTTAAGTTAGTAAAAATATCATGAATACTATCATGAGTAACCTACTTTATAATGCCATTCAGATTTTGTACCGCCTGGGTTTGTGTACAAAAACACCATTCACCTTAAGTCGGAAGCGGCAGACCTATTTCTTGATCTGCAGGAACCAAATAATAGTGTCTCTACGGCGCTATGGTTACAGCTTACACGCTGATAATATAAGTCGCGTTCTGAGAAAACTGGGCATAATGCTTGTGCGTAAAGTGTCATCCCAGATAAGCCTGTGCAGTCCGCACAGGCTAATTCGGGACGACACTTTCCGCCTTAACTGGATTTTCGCTAAGAATAGACATCATTTGAACAAAAAATCCATAAAAGCGGAAATTGTCGTCCCTGATTAGCCTGTGCGGACTGCACAGGCTAATCTGGGATGACAATTTACGCACAAGCATTTTGCCCAGTTTTCTCGGAACACGACACATATATCATAATAATTTATAAGTACATAGTTAAAATGTTTTGAAAACTAAACTTAAAACTATTCAAGGTTGTATCAATTTCTCATAGCTTTAAACCAGGTAGGTACATGTTTGAGGCGGCGTCTCAGTGAAACAATCGGACCAGCACAAATCAGCTCGATTTTAATTTCAATGAGGCAAAAAAAAATAACGTTTAACGTTTAATTGTCTGGAATAATCTATCAAACGCTACTCTGATAATAATGTTTAATATTTGTACATTTTAAGTACACATGAACAAAAATAGCAACACATGAAATCAATCAAGAGTTTCTTGAGCAGGCAAACTTAGTATAAGGTGTTCAAGAGAAGAAACGCGCAATGAGTTTTTGTTTGTGCTACACGCAAAATTCTCGACTTCATTTTAATCTTATATCAGATCATTTATGGATCAACAGATGTTCATTCAAAGCTAATGGTATCAACAATTCTGAGTAGATTAAATCGGATTACTTTAACAAAAGGTTATGATGCCCTATAGTTAACGTTTATGTAAGTTTGTACAACATTTCTCATTAAAAACGCATGTTTGTAAAATCTTAATCGGGGAAATTTCTCAAATGATCATCACAAACATATTTATTCCCAAATGAATTGCGCCTATATTTTCTCATGCGTTTTTTACGGTTAGAATTATCATTGAAAACTCCAATGCCACCGCTGACGCTTCTATCTCAGATATTACAACGGCTTCTTTCATACATGAACATCAAGAGCTACTCCTTTTTTTCAATTAGTTATTCCCGATTTGAGAACTACTAAATCTTCTATTTATGCCTTTTCTGATTTTACTTTTATAATAACTTAATTTTCTTCTTCTACTGTTTTAATATCTCTAATGTGCTAATATGTTCAGCTGATTTTAATGTATATTCAAAGACGGCTTGTATTTTCACATATTGGCCCCGTTTCATAAACAATTCTTAAGTTTTTCGTAAGAATTCTGCGATTGTTACGTACGAACGTTCTTACGCCAATTCCTACTAACGTTTCATAAACACGTTCGCAGACTTAAGAATTCTTACGAATCTTACTTACGTAAAACCAGTCTGCGCTCTTTAATTGAAGGTTTGAAAAGACGTTAAACTATCATTTGGCGCCATCTGTCAGATTATAATAAACACTACGAAAACTATTAGAAAAGCAATACAACTAATTGTTATGTATACAATTATTTTCCTCTTTTAAAATAAATGAATGTGAAGTCGTCAGCAGAAATGCTTTCAAATGAGGTCGACGTTTTATGACGCTAAACGTGTTTTTGTGTGACGTTAAATAACTGCACTTGATTAGTTGAAATTCATTAAGGGTGAACTGAAACATATACAACTTGTGATCTTGGTAACTAGTTCAGACGAAAAAGGCACTGACCCCTCGCGAAGTTATCGTTTATAATGTATACAACGTTTTTAAAGTTGGTTGAGTGTAACCATTGCTTTGTTGTTGAAATTGAAATNTTATGTACATATGTAGCCTGCTTTATTTCATCTAGTGGCATGTAAGTCCTAAAGGTGCAATGTACTTAAATAAGTGGGTGAGATAATTTGATGACTGATCAAGTGAGGCAAAACATGTCTCCAAATGTACTTATACAGTGGAACCCCTCTAAACCGGACACCCCAGGGACCGAGAGGAAATTCAGGTTAAGATAGGATTCATTCTTTGGATCAAAATTGGGTCACTCCATACGTAATTGTACCTCTCTACACCGGTCAGGACTGGTTTATTGCGCCTCAGACCCAGAGTTAAAACTTGTGAATAGCGGATTAAAGACGCGTGAAATTAATTATGGTGGTTGAAAATTTTGCAAACTGTAAAAATTGCAAAACAATTTAAAGAGACATGGTCTTTTATGTACATATAAATCAATAGTTGTGATAATAATGATTAGAATTACTGATAACAAACCAAGGGTTCTTTAGTGTTTTCTGTTTTTGATGTAGGAATGATCAACAAGGTGGAGAAGACTATAGTACGTGGTAGATGTTTAAAAAACAGGTCGTTCTAGACATGTGTGAAAGTGTGAAAAGGAGCTAAATTAACCTTACACATGCATATAACATTGTTTGTTTTTCAGGGTGCACTGTTTGATCTATGTTGTGACTGATATTGCTTTCAAATCAACAGATTAAGTGACATGTGTTGTTTTTATGTGATGCAATAGGAATGAATGTTATGTATAAATAAACTATTAACATTTGCTGAAAGTGTGTGTTTTTCCACATTAGGCTGAAAGTAAGAGTCAATTTGCCCTGATTTCTTGTTTCAGGACTATACCGGACCCCGGCAGTCAGAAGCTGAACTGGCACAAGGCTCCTCTCACTGTCCTGGTGGTCAAGAAGATCTATGATGTGTCAGTCTTGCAGCCTTTCAAGAACCTCCTATCATGGCTTATAGAGGTACGGTGCAGGGTTTTTTTGGCCCGATTTTATAGCCGAATAACAGCTATGTTCCCAATGGCAAAAAGTATACTTTTTTCCCAAAATTTGGTAAAAAAATTCCCAATTTACAAAAAAAAAAAATTTTTTTTTTTTTTTAAGTGTCTTATGATTATTTTATCTCAATTTTATTTCAATTACATCTAAAAAAGTTTATAATAAGGATTAATATGATTTTATTTTGTTAATTTGAATTATTATTAAGACTTATATCAAACTAGTTTTCCCCAATTCAGTAGACTTTTTGCGCGAACAAATTTCAATCCTGAATTTTTTTTCCCAATTTCTTGAAAACGCCGATAAAATTCCCAATTCCAAAGCCTGGTGGGCTATCTTCCCAAAAAGTGGGAAAAAAACCTGCGGTGGCCATAGGAGGCAAGAATTTGCTTTATTTTTTTTCTCTGAGCCACAAATTGGATTTTTCCCGATTTGCAATAAAAAAATCAAAAAAAATCCAGACGCAAAGTTTTAATTGCTATTTTTGATTCTGATACTGATATTCAAGTCGTCATTTCAATTATATTTATCATGTATGCTCTTTTTTGTATATGACACTTAGAATAGGCATATATATATGTTTCAAGAATGCTCTTGATTATCTTTAACCCTTTGAGCGCTGGAACCGGATTTTGAAGGCCTTTGCAAACAGTTTGGATCCAGATGAGACGCCAGAGAACGTGGCATCTCATCAGGATCCAAACTGTTTGCTATTCTGATAGTATTCTTTGAAAAAAAATCGAAGAAAATGCTAATTTTAGAAATTTAGCAGACAACATTTTAGCAGACGACAAATTTCCCAGCATGCAAAGGGTTAACCTAGAGGGGCTCAATAGTTTGATAAACAGAATTCCTTTTGATTATCTTTAGAGTGAGGTTAATCCGGATATGACCTACCTGTTTTACAAACATCTCTTTAGTAAATCAAGAATTCTTTCAATCTCAAACATGAATAACTGTTTAACAAACAGTACTGCTTTTTATTATCTGAACATTGTTTTTAGCATCAAGGGTGGGATAACTCATAAATAGTCGAATACAATAGCACACCCATCCGACTGAATCTCCTGTAGACTCTAGTGCTATGGTGATTGTGGATTGCGGATCGACATTCAACACCAGCATGGAGTCCCTCTGTCGTCAATGTTTCGCCCCTGAACCATCGACAATAATATCTGTAAATTGTTTTCAGCATAATGGGTGGGATATCTCATAAACAAACTGTACAACTTTTGATGATTTTCATATTGTTTTTGATGGAGAGTGGACTGACCTGTTTTACAAATCAGGTATTTTTCAGGTAAGGAAGATGATTGTATACGTGGAGAGCAACGTCCTGGATGATGTTATCCTGGCTGATGACACCATTTTCAAGAAGTACAGGGGACGGCTGCAGACTTTCAAAGAAGGTGCAATTCTTGTGAAAGTATTTCAGATATGTTATCTTGATGTTTACATTGTAGATAGCTGAAGGTTTAAGGTCAATAACCTTAAGGAAACTTTGGAGTAAGAATGCTTGCATAGTGAATTAGCTTAGGATGGCCTTTAGGGTCTATTGGGTCAAGGTCACTGTTCTTTGAATGAAGTTGAAAAATGTTTTTATTAATAGATTGTGTTTTGATGGGCATATTGCACACTAATTTTATGTATGTTTAGCTGGTATGCTGACTTTGCCTGGCTTTGCACTGCTAATTATAAAAAATCTTTAACGCCTGGCTTTTTTTCAGTGCCACATAAAAAGTTTTACGCATCAAACAAGACCGCATTATAGCATTGTATACCTATATTGTTCAGGTCAAGATGATCTCACAGACAAGATCGACTTCATAATCTGTCTGGGTGGGGACGGTACCTTGTTACACGCATCCACATTATTCCAGGTGAGTTAGGGTGAACTGTTTAGGAAGGGAGAAAGTATACGAGATGTGTTCAAACATTTTGTAGACAAAGCCAATTTGTTATTTATTAATCATTTGAATCTGATATCAGTGCAATTTGCTGTATGTTTAGACAGGTGTTGCCAAGTTTGAAATCATGAATTATATTGGAACAATTAACATGTGTTGTCATTGTGATTTATCTTATTATGCACAGCTATGCTTCTTCAAAGGGTATTGTTTTGCTGAATGAAGGTTGGTCTGTCAGTCTGTGTGTCTGTCGGTAGACCAGTTCGTTTCCGATCAATTACTTGTGAACGGATTGACCGATTGACCTGATACTTCACATGTGAAATGGCCTTGGACAGTAGATGACCCATATTTAAATTTGCGTCAGTAGGTCAATAGTCATGGTCACTGTCACAATAAGTTTGTAAATCGTTTCCGATCAATAGCTTGTCAACGAATTGACCGATTGGCTTGATACTTCACAAGTGCATTGGCCTTGGACAGTAGATGACCCCTATTGAAACTGGGGTCACTAGATCATCAAAGGTCAAGGTCACTATCACAATAAGTGTGAAAATCGTTTCCAATCAATTACTTGTCAACCAATTGGTTGACTGATTGACTTGATACTTCACATGTGCATCGGCCTTGGACAGTAGATGACCCCTATTGAAATTGGGGTCACTAGGTCAAAGGTCAAGGTCACTGTCCCAATAAGTGTGAAAATCAAGGCCCTGTTTAGGGGCCATATGTCTCCGACCGAGGAATTCTTGTTAAGATATGTGTACATCTTTGTCATTAGAACTGCTGATTACATAATAAACAACATGATAATTGTTTATGTTTGATGCATTAAATATAATGTAAATATTTGTCCATGGCTCATAAGGGGCAAATATTGAATGTATTGTATTTGTTTACTTAATCAACAAAATTGTATGCTGTTGATAGTCCTTAAAAAAGTGTGATTATCACATTATTTTGAAGCATTACTTGTGCTTAACTAATTTTCCATGGATTCAATCATTAATAAACATCAATAGTTTAAATAATTTGTATGTGCATCTTTGCTGTTGCTTATGTTAAATGAATATATCAACATTTATATTATGATATAATAATATAAAAGTCACAATCATGAGGTGTGTCATGGGGTGTGATAAGCAGGCTTAACTCTTTCAGTGCTGGAACCGAATTTTGAAGGCCTTTGCAAACAGTTTGGATCCAGATGAGACGCCACAGAATGTGGCGTCTCATCAGGATTCAAACTGTTTGCTATTCTGATAGTATTCTTTGAAAAAAATCGAAGAAAATGCTAAATTTAAAAATTCAGCAGACTACATTTTAGCCGACGACAAATTTCCCAGCATGCAAAGGGTTAATTTCATCCCAGATCAGACTTTGCACTTTCACTGGCTAACACGGGATGTTTACCATAAACTGTGAAGGCATTTACTGTTTCAAAGAATTCTCTTCCAAACATAAATCCACTATACAAATGTGATATGTGCCATCCTGGAGTATTCTGAGTAGACAACGCATGCATATAGAGGACCAGAGTATAGCATATGTTGTAAAACCCAGTTTTCCCACTCCCTTCAATATACAGTATTTTCTTCACAGCAAAGCTGCCCCCCTGTGATGGCGTTTCATCAGGGCTCCCTAGGGTTCCTGACCCCCTTCACCTTCGACAACTTTGAGACCCAGGTGTCACAAGTACTGGATGGTAGGCCCTTTCAAAAAGCTATTTGTTTTCCCCTGCCAAAGGCGGAGGGATATAGAATTGGCGTTGTCTGTCTGTCATTCTGTCTGTCACAAAATTTTGAAATTGGCAGGGATATCAATTCAATTAATTTGCTTGTTATAATTGAGTTAGGTGGAGTTTAAAGCTGTTTATTTAAATTTTCTGCTGTAGTTGCAATGTAATTATTATTTAATTGAATTTAATGTTGTATAATTAAATGGTTTATTCAAGTTTTCTATATAAGGTGCTTGCAAAGTTTTGTTTGATTGAAATCACTTTAATCAGACACAATAAAATGGTAGGAGTAGATACACTGGTTTCTGGTTGTGGGTCTTGCCATCAAGTTGTAAGACTTCTGGCTGTATGATTTGTTTAACTTTTGTTTTTTTGTCCCAAATGTATCTTGAAAACTATTAAAGATATCAAGTGAAACTTGCATGTTGGTAGAGCTCATTAAGGGGGTGTGCACTGCATGTTGGTAGAGCTCATTAAGGGGGTGTGCACTGCATGTTGGTAGAGCTCATTAAGGGGGTGTGCACTGCATGTTGGTAGAGCTCATTAAGGGGGTGTGCACTGCATGTTGGTAGAGCTCATTAAGGGGGTGTGCACTGCATGTTGGTAGAGCTCATTAAGGGGGTGTGCACTGCATGTTGGTAGAGCTCATTAAGGGGGTGTGCACTGCATGTTGGTAGAGCTCATTAAGGGGGTGTGCACTGCATGTTGGTAGAGCTCATTAAGGGGGTGTGCACTGCATGTTGGTAGAGCTCATTAAGGGGGTGTGCACTGCATGTTGGTAGAGCTCATTAAGGGGGTGTGCACTGCATGTTGGTAGAGCTCATTAAGGGGGTGTGCACTGCATGTTGGTAGAGCTCATTAAGGGGGTGTGCACTGCATGTTGGTAGAGCTCATTAAGGGGGTGTGCACTGCATGTTGGTAGAGCTCATTAAGGGGGTGTGCACTGCATGTTGGTAGAGCTCATTAAGGGGGTGTGCACTGCATGTTGGTAGAGCTCATTAAGGGGGTGTGCACTGCATGTTGGTAGAGCTCATTAAGGGGGTGTGCACTGCATGTTGGTAGAGCTCATTAAGGGGGTGTGCACTGCATGTTGGTAGAGCTCATTAAGGGGGTGTGCACTGCATGTTGGTAGAGCTCATTAAGGGGGTGTGCACTGCATGTTGGTAGAGCTCATTAAGGGGGTGTGCACTGCATGTTGGTAGAGCTCATTAAGGGGGTGTGCACTGCATGTTGGTAGAGCTCATTAAGGGGGTGTGCACTGCATGTTGGTAGAGCTCATTAAGGGGGTGTGCACTGCATGTTGGTAGAGCTCATTAAGGGGGTGTGCACTGCATGTTGGTAGAGCTCATTAAGGGGGTGTGCACTGCATGTTGGTAGAGCTCATTAAGGGGGTGTGCACTGCATGTTGGTAGAGCTCATTAAGGGGGTGTGCACTGCATGTTGGTAGAGCTCATTAAGGGGGTGTGCACTGCATGTTGGTAGAGCTCATTAAGGGGGTGTGCACTGCATGTTGGTAGAGCTCATTAAGGGGGTGTGCACTGCATGTTGGTAGAGCTCATTAAGGGGGTGTGCACTGCATGTTGGTAGAGCTCATTAAGGGGGTGTGCACTGCATGTTGGTAGAGCTCATTNCCCCCCCCCCAAAAAAAAAAATCAAAAAAAAATCATGCTTTTTTTTCATTTTTGAAAGATAATGCTGCTTCAGTAGCTCGTCTAAGTTATCATACCATGAACAAATTCTTCACAATGGCGACCTACCTAAAAGACCGAGCCAGTCCGATTGAATTAGCTATTTTTTCTCAATCGGCATACCTCGCTGATTATCATTGATAAAGGTAAAGGCAGCTTGGTTCCCGTCCTCTTTCAAATTTATCAAGAGGTTCGGATTAGAAAAGAAACGAAACTGCCAGGTGGCACTTAAAACGGTGTGACGCTGGGAAAACCACAAATGTAATTATTTTTAGATTTGATCGAGAATGTAACTCGCCTCCCAGTTTCGCTGAATGGGTCAAGTTCCCCACGGATACTACTTATCCCCAAATTGTTCTTACCCAATTTTTGTTCGTACCAAATGTTTTTTTTCGTACGCAAATTTTTGTTCGTACCCACATTTTTTTTTTGGTACCCAATTTGTTTTCGTACCCAAATATTTTCTCGTCCCTGGTTCGAATCCCGCTCAAACCACGGAATTTTCCTGAGCATAAAATTAATCCCACACTTGCTCCTCTCCACCCAGGAGTATAAATGGGGACCTGTGAGGGGAATAAGCAAATTTTCCATGGCTGCATACGGCGCCGAATGTAAACGGACGACTTATATCCCAGTGATTGGGGGACAAATGTCAAAAGTCGATTGAAGTATTCATTATCAGACTATACACACATGCAATTGCATTATACATAATGTTATACTGCATAATATAACAGTTGGAACTATCAACCGCGATTTCAATTGCATAGCCACTTCATGTGACTGGATTACTTGCAAGGTTTTTATTGAAGGTGTACTGCTGATTCGTTTGCATAGGAACCACTGAGAGTAAAATGGCTTTCGTGTTTCTAGATTACAATACAATTCAATTTACAACAATATAGTTCCGTAAAGATATTACATTTTCACTAAAGCTGGCAAACATATATTGACATGTATGAATATATGAGAATACCATTATGATTCATTTGTTCAATTTTGTAATGGAATCCAGTAAATTAGATACATGAGTATCCAACAGTACTAATAGTACGGTAACGGTATCTTGTTACTCTTGAAACACGATCGAGTACACAACTTGAATATTCATATTGAAAACAATTCAAGGAAGTAATGAATGCATATTTATTTCACGTAATTAGGTAAATGTTTGTTATCCGAATCAGGGTAGAATACAGGTGAAGGAATTGGTATTTACAAATCACTGGAATCGGTACTTTAAGCTTACTTTCGGCGGAAATACTTGAATGCTTTTTAATAACCTCAAGTTTGTGTTTGGGAAACATTAAAGCTACCTAAGTATTTGATAAACAAGCATAATGCTTCGTGGCAGAAGTGTTTACGAACAGATAAAAAAAATTGTCGTAATATAAATAATGTAGGCTAATCTAGCTCGTGAATGATATTGATGGAAGATATCAAGTCAAACATGTTTTTTTTTTCAAAACAATTTATTAATGAGCATCTAACGACTTATACATTATAGGACAAACAAATAAGACGATCTTTCCATGAACTTATATCAGATATCATGTTTGTTGAACAGTTAATAAAACTCAGAAGACTATGTTTGCATAAATACGGTGTACTACACAGTCATGTAAATGTTACAGCGTTAAGAAATTAATTTTGGATTCTTATACATGTATAACAAAAAAACGTTTTGCTGTTTTTTGTTGGATATTTCACTACTGTTTTAAACAGTATTAAGTTATATCACGGAGGTCAGTTAATCGACTCACACTTTTCCAGCGTAAGCTGAGTACCCAATACCAACCGCACATACTTTCGCCATAGATTGACATTTTTCCTACTTGAATCAAGGGTAGAAGGACAGTGTCAGTAGATCATATTTCATGACTAATCCTCGCACAAGTTATGTGGCAGGGCCTTGTATCCTCGGATTTGTAGTCTAGCGCTCTACCATCTGAGCCAATGCGATCATCAACATAAACATATCAATATCGAATATATCAAAAATGTGTGTTAGAAACTTTACTTAAATATCGACATGGTGGCATCTAATTTAATCTTTAAAAAAACACACACACTTATTAAACTTATACAATCAATGGACGCCTTATACAACACAGCTTGAGTGTTATTGATATGACATATCAAGCTACTTCACACAATATACGTAAATTGACTGTAATAAGACCCATTTTCGCATTACGCGGCTAATATCATATTAAACATTGGGCAATATGCAAGCACAATTATTATCGGACCGCTTTACTATATACACGCGGTCAACGATTTAACACTGACCTTTTTACTTTCTTCCCTTTTGTCATGACATTTAAAAAGCTGTTCGGTCTAAACAATGTCATTACATGGACACAAAAAGAAGTTCTAAAACGATGAGCCGCGTCATGAGAAAATCGGTTTTATGTGCGGTCCTGCCTGCGCATACGCACAGTCTAACAAGTAGCTACCCTGTCCACATAATCTTGGATGACTTAATAGCGGACAGCGTTGCTTCTGACCAGACTGCGCGCATATGGCATAATACCCATTATCGCATGACGCGAGTCATATGTGTGATTGGAACACAATATATACTGAATATCCATCTTCCATACCCATTCTGAGGCCGTCGCCTTTAAACATTAAACAATAATACTAATTAAATCATTCCTGTTAATGAACGATACTACGTATCGAGATTAAACACAGTTCAAGAACTAAAATATGACACACATTAAATATACGCCACTTGAGCAATGAAAATGTCTGACTGAAAAATAAATGTCTAACTCAGTTTTTCGACTTCACTAGACCTTTTTCGAACTCCTTTCCAATATATCAGCCCAAAAGAACACACTTACGTTGACAACTATATAGTGAGCATACAGCATAACTATATAAATACTCTTGTAAATACAACATGTCTAATACTGATTTATAAAACGAAACCAATTCCGTGTAAAAGCAAGTCGGGACATAACCGGATTTGATATTTGCATTGATTAACAAAATGTTTTTGATTTACAAACACATATACCCAGTACTCGGCAGTCATTGTGATTGTACATTAAACACCAAATCTCCGAGTTCAACTTTAGGTCTTATATTAGTAGATGAAGACTGTTAAGGACCGGAGTTATACATATTATTATAGATAGTATTTTTCCAGGCTTGTAAATAGAGTAAACGTGTTACTAAATATCTATTGGAAGCCCCATTGTATTACCTATAAAGTTTAATTCAGAAGACATTAAATTGGCATCAATACTAATAAATAAATACTGTTTGTTATTAACGAAATGCATTTTACAAAAGCTATGTTAAGAAAGGATAAGTTCGAATATACATCGCATTAACGAAAAGCCATGTTCTGCAATGCTTGGTGCGAATTTCAAAACGGCATTTTTTTCCTCTTTCTGTTGTTCGGTATTTTGGTCAGTATGATGTCTGAAAGAAACGCTTTCTGCATGTTTATGCAAAGTACATATTAATGAACAGCTTATTTAAACAGTTAAATATAACTGAACAAGTACTGTTCATACAAAAAACTTAATATCACATATAAACTATATAAACCGAAGCTAATCTATGCTACGTATTTTCGTATAACCTGTCCATTTGAGATAAAATATTTTAGTATAAATAAATGTATCTTAGTTTAATAGTAAAAACAAATGCACTTAAAATTCATATGTGAATAAAGTAACAAAACAGTTATTGTTGTCACAATGGTAACCCACGCACCAACGACCGCGTATATAGTCGTACTCATTACCTGTCAGTGACAACCAACCTTCTGTCCAGGAAGCTTAACCACAACTAAACTGGTTGAAACTTTTATCTGCCATTACATTCCCAAACGTGTATTGGATGGTTCTTAAATATATGCCATTGTTCGGTGCTCATGCTAAATTACGTCATTCTTTAAATCCTTTTGTACATGTCAATGTAAGACTAGTTATATAGTATATACTCTACTTTCTCCTTCCAAAGATAGGCACGTTGCAGGCCGAAGTAGCACATTCTCCTCTGAACTTTTTGTCACATAATCCGTATATGATTGGATTGGCCATGTTGTTGATGACAAAGGATCGAAGAAAGAGATTATACACTGCAACACCAGCCGGAGACATCACCTTTAGAAAGTCTGGTTTTATGGAAATCGTCACCATGAGAACCAAGTGAGGGATAAAGCTTACCACAAACACAACTGTAATAATGAACAACATTAAGGTCACTTGCTTCGTCCGCAGACTTGGTCCCTTGTTCCTCATTGAACTCCGGCAGGATTCCCGTTTTCCGACAGGAAGAGGAGATGCGTTGCCCGCAGTAAGGTCTGCAATGCCCGGACTAGGTGATTTTGAGCGATCTTTTATTCTGACAGCTCTGTTACGTTGGTTTTCACACGTGTCTTTCGTATAAGTTTCGATGACCAACAAAGTTCCATTGGGTGTTGTCTCGCGAGTTTCGCGCGATTTGACATCACGACCTGATGGTGAGTTATTGTCCTCTGATACTTGTTCATCCTGTTCATGAATAGTGTCACCCAGTTTTGCTGAAACGACAATAACGAGTTCATTATAACATCCTTAACTACATGTGAATGGCATTTTGTACGTGTCTGCGCTATTTTCGCTAGCTAATTGTCGTGTTTGGTCATGTTTTGTTTGGTTGCGGGTTTGCAAGTTTTCATGAAACGTTATATTGATTTGTGTTCAATATTCTAAGACTATTAGACATGAACACCTTAACAAATGCTAAGCACTTGTTAGCATTGACCGAGGTCTTGTCAAGACTCAAACTTACGTTTTTACCGTTTGGTACAATGTACAAGACTTACGAAACTCCTTTTTTCCATTGGTACTGCTATTCATGCCGATGTATGTATTTGCAAGAATAAACTGATGACTGAGAATTATCGTCCTTCCAATCCGGAAGTAGAATATCCCCATAATAACCATGGAGATAACGGTGAGCAGTAACTGGAAAATAAAGTAACTTTGTGGCAATTGCGATTCTTTCATCTGTGGGTCAATAAAGCATTCGGTCCCATTAATTCCACGAACTCCAGTGTCAACGGATGCGTCACCGTACACAAATATTGCGGGTAAAGCCACGAGACATCCGAGGATTGAAGCAACAAAGCACATTATTTTTATCTTTGTCGGGGTTATTTCTGCCGAAAACGGGTAGCAGATCCTTCGGTGTCTTTCTATAGCAATTCCTAGAAGCCACGACGAAAAACACGTGTAAGAATCTGAGAGACTTGCACGCTGCCTCGGACGGGAACATGTACGGATATATCATACTGACGATCAAGAGAGGCATCCCGACAGTGCAGGCTATGAGGTCTATCCAACCCAGCCATAAAATAAACGAGCGGTATGTAGACGGTGAGTACTTGAAGGTGTAGACATAGACGACGAGGATGTTGCCTAACACGCCGACAACCATGAGGATGGCGATGAAGGTGATGGTGGGGATATGTAGCTCTACCAAGGACTTGTTTAGCTCCGCCAGGGTAACATTCTCCGGGAAGTCTTCCCTCCACGCCTTCGGGATGGCAGAATACATGTCTCGAATTTGTTTCTAGAATAGATAAATAAAAAAGCAGAATCATTGAACACGTACACACAAAGTACGGCTTATACATTTGTTACAAGTCCAATACGTTCGGTCGCTATCGTTGTATATACATTCGTCTTTATAAAAACAAGTGTAATTAATACACATATAATTTATAAAACGATATTCTGTTTAATCGCATGGACCACGCAATTTTCTCAGATTCATAAAACCAGTGTTGGCAAACAATCTTTAAAAAGAGCATTTAATATTTTGCTGAGTGCAGCCGTTTTCATAACTTAGCAATATTGGTCGTCCTAAACCATGATCTAAACTACACATACTATACCATACTAAAAACAGTATGTGAACAAAGCTTCAATTTCCAACAGAAATACGGTCAGCAACCTTTTCCTATAAATTTCAATTTATACGCAAAAAAGGCCAGTTGGGTCAAAAGATTAACAGGCATAAACAATACTGGACAGTGGCAAAATTTCTATAATAATGAAATTAATAAATAAGGTGGAAATCTTGTCTTTGAATGTTCACTTAATGACAAACATATTGTTTCAAATTTTAGAAATGTATTCCTCAGAGATGTCATTGCTTCCTGGAACAAAATTAAATAAAAAGAAACAGAAGGACATGTCAATAACACATTTATATGGAAAACTCGACAATAGAAAAGAATAACCAACAAACCTTCTTTTACCAAAACTGGTTTAATCTGGGTATTAAGTTCCTAGAACATATCTATGACTTTAGGTCAAAAAGCTTTTATACATTCGAAGCTTTAAATTCCGTTTATGAAATAACCTCAACAGAGTATCTTTAATATTATACACTAATCAAAAGTATCCCAATAACTTACAAACGACAACTTTCTGAAATGGAATTCCTCAATTTCAATAATAACACATTACTTGAACAGGTACAAACAACTTAAACAGCGTGTAAACGTTTGTATAATTTACAACACACCTTAGAAATAATAAAACCAAACAAGAAAAAAATGGGAAGATATAATGTCCACCTATGAACAAAGTATAGACTGGAAACATGCTTATATAACACCATTTAAAGCCAACATGGATAGTACTTTACGGAATTTTCAATACAGGATTCTGCAGTGCATATTACCAACTAATTCATATTGGTACACATGTAATATAATCTCTGTACTTTTTTCTCAAGTTGTAAGGAAACAATTATACATGTTTTATATGAATATAATTATGTACAACCGATATGGAAGGAGCTGACAGTATTTTTTAATAGTAAACAAGTACACATATATTTGAATGTAAATTATATTGTATTGGGTACTAACAACAGTCACCTATAATCAAGTGATAAACTATATAATTATTCTGATGAAGTCTTACATAGGTTATACTAACTCAAAAGCCGAATAGCCAAACTATCGAGACCTTCAAAAATGCTCTAAGAATGAAAATTATATTAGAACACCAAATTGCTTTTGAAAAAGATAAAATAGATCACCAAATAAATAATGGCACAACTTTGCAATAACACCATAAAAGTATCTTGCCTATATCCTCATCATCTTAGGATGTTTCTTTTTTTTATCTTGTTTATTTATCTCTCTTCATGTTTCCCTTGTTTTTGTTTTTGTGAAATTATGAGAAACTAGTCGAACATCTCATGCCTTTTGATAGTTTTCTTTTATTGTGTATCAATTCTACCTCTCTTTTATTTATTAACATAGCTTATCCACTCTCTCTTTCAATCTTTACAAAAATGCTATAGCATCGTCTCAAACTTGTATTTTCTGGGATCAAGATTAAGCAGTAGCAAGTAAATACTTAAACAGTAACGTGTTGTTGTTAATATAATATTATACCTAAATCACTTGTTTGCACATTAAAACTAAATATATATGATACTTTAGTATATATAACTGACCAAAAAGTTATTCTGCTTCATATGTTTATCATGTTGTAATTGAAATGTATATTGAAAATTAATTTAAAAAAAAAGATTTCAATTAACACGGTAATTGTATTAATAAAAAAAAAATATACTGTAAATAAAACATCGAAATATAGAGAAGCAAACTAACAGACGACTACATATTGCTTATATCCTTAAATACGCATTTAATTTATCCTCACACATTAAAAACTGGTAAAACATATTTGTGAGCGATTAGCTGATGTTTCACTAATTGATATCTTCAGCATATACCCTCCCACCGGCATTATAGGTAATTCCGTTACACCAGAAACCAATAAGAAGCCTTGATGTACTGATAGTAAATTGTCTTCATTATTAAGGCTGTACCTTACTAAAACATTACGGGAATCTACATTAAAATACAATTTATTCAAACATTACTCATTTCGTTTTTCCTGGTAGAATGCCTGAAACATGTAAACAAGTATAATTCTTAAACTATAACTGAGACCGTCTGAACGTAGTTATCCGGCAAAACGTAAAGGTAAAACGAATTCAAATTTATAAAATTAATATATGGATTGCCATGCACAAATAATACTATCATTAAAATCGAGCATGATACACTCACGGATAATATTCTAATGATTTTAAGGTCAGTTTATTTTTATACAAAAACAATATTTGATTCAATATTGTTTAACACAAATAAATATAATGTATCAACTGTACCAGGAAATGTAGTCCCAAATCCACAGTTTTGAAATAATCATAGTTTGTTAAATTATCGTCAAGAAAGCACAACCATATACCACCTCATCTTTTCGAATTGCCTCAAACATGTTATAATGTGTGTATGGTATATTGCCAATTTCAAGGAAGATAGCACAATTCTTGTTTTTATTTATACAACATTGTATGTGAGTAGGTTGTTATCTTGATCAATTTTCATTACCTCTATAGATTGTGTGAGTTCTTCAATCAGACGTATTGTTCAGATAATGATTTGATCTCTACGTCCTGCGTTCTTGCCAAGTAACACCATGACAGGTGGTACTCATATGTTGACAGGGACATAAAATATTTTTTTTATTAACTAAGTGACAAAATGAAATGTGATGTCGGTGTTATTATTGCCAAAGATGTAATGATTTTTACATTACAAAAACATAGTAAGATTGATATAACATTAACATTATATTAAAGCATATGCATTTCCATCAGCATAAGCGATATAGACAAATGTAAGACTCAAAACCTTAACTGTGTTTAATGTTTGGTTTACATATAAACCCGCTTTACTTAAAGCCCAAATTCAATAACGCTTTAAAAAACAATGCAGTAACACATTCTGATGGACCCAAACAAAAATCATTGACATTGGATGAATAATGCACATTTGGCAACAACTCATCGCATGCAATAGCTTATGAGGCCTCTGAAGTAAATATAGTAAATACAAGATCTCAAAAAAGTATATATTTCATTCGCAACTGTCGAACAATCAATCGTAATGCTTTAAATAAAATGAAAATCGTTTACACTGAAAAGAAGGGATTTTCTTTCATAAGATATGATGCCCAATGCTGTTTAATTTGTATATTAATGATTTGGCTTCTACAATAAATAGTTTAGA
Source organism: Dreissena rostriformis (assembly GCA_007657795.1). NCBI lineage: Eukaryota > Metazoa > Mollusca > Bivalvia > Myida > Dreissenidae > Dreissena > Dreissena rostriformis. The sequence goes on from VMBQ01001589.1 coordinate 72,154, forward strand.
TAAAGGAATCAAGATAGGAGATACAAGAATAAGTATTTCATTATATCCTGATGATGTTGTACTATTAGCTGAAAATGCCAATGTGCAGTTCATGTTGAATCAGCTATCAGTCTGGTGTACTCAAAATAAAATGACAGTAAACTATGATAAATCAACTATTATTCATTTTCGTACTAATGGGACACCTATGTCAGATCATGTTTTTAAACTTGGAACAGATGTATTAGAATATGTACATAGCTATAAGTACTTGGGCAAAAATGGTTGTTGTGTTAAATGAATTTCTTGACTTTCATGAGATAGCTAAAACTGTTTCTATTTCAGCATCCAGGGCTCTTGGTCTGATTATTTCAAAGAGCAGAGCATTTGGTGGTTTTCATTACTCAACTTTCACAAAGCTGTATTATAGTATGGTTTGGCCAATCATTAGCTGCAGCGCTCCCTTGTGGGGGACAGGTCTTTTTCGTGTATAAATGCAGTCCACAACCGGGCCATGCGGTGCTATCTTGGGGTAGGGAAATATACTCCAAACGCAGCTTTAATTGGGGAGATGGGTTGGAAACCACTCAATGTTATGCTCTGGGGGTGCAGTTTTCAGCAGTATTTTAGAGTGATGAATATGCCAAATACAAGAAAGAATAAAGTGGTATTTTTGTTGTAAAAAAATGCTTATGTTAGAAATAGTTATTTTAGACTGAAAAAATGTCTTAATATTAATAATTAATAAATAATAAGTGTATTGGATTGTTGAATCATGCTAGTGATAACTCTTAACCTGTAATTAACTACATTGAAGATAAATTGTTTGATGTTGAACAGTTGAAATGGAAAGCATTGTTACACAGAAATACCTCTATCAGAGGAAATGGTGGTAACAAGCTGAGAACTTACAGAATTTTTAAGTCTGATTTTTGTACCGAGAATTATTTGAAAACCAATATACCATTTATTTACCGTTCAGCTTTTACAAAATTTAGACGCGATGTTGCACCATTACGAGTTGAGACGGGAAGATATGCGAATTTAGCACTAGAAAATAGATGTTGTTTTTATTGCCAGAATGTTGTAGGGTAAGAAGAAGATGAAAAGCACGTACTATATCATTGCCCATTGTACAATGAGTGTAGAACATAACTTTTGTCTGTAAAACATAATTTGCCAAGTGTCAGTCATGAAAATTTGTCAGATGATGAAAAAATTACTTGCGACTTTTAAAAATGATAATAACGCATATGTTGCTGCCAAAACCTGCTTTAAGATTTTATAGGAACGCGAGTCTTAGTTAAAATATCTTTTAGTATGTTTTAATGGTAAAACTGTTTTTTAATTAGAATGAAAACTTTTTTTTATAAATGTTGTAGTCATGTTAAATGTAAAGTTTTTAAAATGTACAGTCTCTAATAAGTAATTTATGACTGGTTACATTCATGTCATTGTATTATAGTGAATGTGTAAATTGTAGTATGAACATGCTATGTGATAGAGACTTAAATAAAATATGTGTTTGTTTGTTTGTTTTCCTATGTTATCACACATTGAATTATTGTCGTTGGGCAGGCGGGTTAAATCAGTGTTATGTGTGTGTTATTTGCTAATGGACTATTATGACATTATCACTTTTAGTGATTTTTAAGAAACAAAAAATTCAACGCAGAAGTTAAAACGGGGCTTGCGGTGTACGCATGGTTGTAATTTAAACACAAAAAAACAGCACATATAAATATAAATTTTTAATTTGAAAATCGAAATATTTTTTATCGAATGTGACTTTGTATGATTTGCGTTTAGATCTACAAATAAAGGCTTATGTACAGGGGTTTCCATCTGATTACGTCATCGCGTCAGTGTTCCTAATAAGAAGTTCTCTATAAACGTAAACATGATTGTCATGTCTTTCTTATCCATGCGAAAACACAGTTTTACTGTATGTGCTTATCATAAAGTAGACCTACATTAATAGTATTTCGTCTACCGCATCGCTTAAAACATTTCAGAACAGAATTATGAGAGTAGTTTCGCCCCGGAGTTTACGATTAAGTAAATATTTATATTATCTGAAACAATGTTATGCAAGCCGGTAACCCAGTCATATGCGTTTTGAGGGGAGATGGTTGAAACATTCATTATTGTTTCTTGCTAGGGATCCCGCGAGAATAATTGTTACCAATAAACCACTTTTCAGAATGTGTTTTGCCGCATTTTTTGTTGTTTATTCTGCGTGACTGTCTTACCTAGGTTTAAAAATAAAATGTTTTAAATATGTTCAGCCGCGCGAATGAATAATTCGAATGTTCGCATTTGTGAAAAGCACCTACACAAGCAACAATAACATGTTCTGCCTTGATTTCAATTAGTTTTAAATTATAAAATGAACAACTGGTAGATTATCTTTGGTGTGCAGTACATCGTAAAGGATGTTTAATGTTTGAAAATCCCAACTATTTTTTGAACATTTAGGTGAACAGTTCAAAGCGTGTTTCTGTTAAGGTTTGGATATTAATTATTATACGAAATGAATGCACCCGAGGTTCGTTAATGCCCGCTTAAATGACATTTCGTTCGCATGTTCTAAAGATTGACAAAACGTGTTTGCCGAAAGCAGTTAAGCTGTAAACTCGATGAGTGTTAATTGAACATTTTATGAGTTTGGCATCAAGTGATAATGAATGTTTGGTTTCCAGTCTGTGAATGCATACATTGTGTATAAAGAAAATGGAACTCAAATTAGCTTCCACCGCAGGCTTTAATCGCGCTGTTTTAACTCGTGTACGTGTTACGTAGAATTTAACGGTAAAGGACGCTGAACAAGTTTAGTATATAAAATGGTTTGAACTGTAAGTGAATTTTTGTATAATCAATACTTTTTTATTCCATGACTTGAGAATTAAAATTTAAAGAGGAATGTTCAATCACTGATATATATAAACCGTATAAACAGATAATGCAAACATTGTGAAACATTGACGTATGACGTGAAAAGTATGTTACTAATAACGTTATAACGTTTTATTATTGCCTATTTAATATAAATGTAAATGGATGTTAAATCTCAGTTATTTGCAATAACGTGTATTGCCATCAATTAAAATAACGAACGTTTTACCTATAAGACACATTTTCGATGTGAACGCTGCTACATGTAATTTAAATTTAGCCGAAATACGGCACTCGACTCTACAAAATAAAATTCAAGGAATGCATTATTGCATGTTTTATATAACTTTGGATCCATATCAATCTGATCAGCACACTCATAATGAACAGTTAATGAGTGAATAAACATGCCACTATATTAAGTTTGTTTGAATCGTGCTCAAATAAATCGACCATGATGAATTTATTTTGCTAGTTATTGTTCTATGTAGTCTATTATTATTTTGTTATTATGATCCTCATTAATCTTTAATAATATCAGCCAACAATAACATGCATGATAACAATTGGAGTAACTACCGAATTGAGATTGATAATGTCTGTAATACGCATTTAAAAAATGTTCGCAAATTACAAACTTGTTAAAAAAATGTGTGTAAGCGATCTGCGGGTGTTTCCCTGTTTACTATATTAATGACATACCCTCCCAACAGCTTCATGGCTAATTCCGTCGCTCTAGAAACCAATTAGCAGAATTGTTGGCGCTTTCGAAACAGCTTCTTATTAACGTCATAATTGTGTCTGAAACTTACTCAATTTCGGGAATCTTCTTGGAAATACCTCGTCTTCGACAATTACTAATCCTTGTTCATGGTAATAGTTTACGAGTGTGCCTTAAATGTAAACAATCATAATTCTGACACTATAGCGTAGACTTTCTGAGTGTAGTTATAGAGCCAATTGACTTGTGTTATTGTCGAATTACCATAATTGTTACTTTATTAAATTAGTATGTTGGAATGTAGAACCAAATGTCTGGATGATGGTGTTCTGGTCGCTTCTTGAATAATCATTCAAATTGATTACCATTAACTTACTGATAATGTTCTTGTGATCTTGGAGCAGCTGCAATGTCAGTTTATTTAATTCCAAAAAAATAGATTCGATTCAATGTTGTTTGTAAGATTTTTAAATAATCATGTAAATCGATTACGATAAACTTACTGCTAATGTTCTTGTGATCTTTGAATAGTTGTGATGTCAGTTTATGTAATACCGAAAAAAGATTCGATTCACCGTTTTTTTTTAAGATAATATACTGTATCAACTGGACATTATTTTATTATGAATCAAGTGGAAAAACCAGAGTGTTGTAATATTCATAGTATATGAAATTATCGTTAATAAAGCACACATATATAGAATCAGAGAGCACACATATATAGAATCAGAGAGCACACATATATAGAATCAGAGAGCACACATATATAGAATCAGAGAGTACACATATATAGAATCAGAGAGTACACATATATAGAATCAGAGAGCACACATATATAGAATCAGAGAGCACACATATATAGAATCTTATCTTGTCGAATTGCCTCAAACATGTGTTTAGTGTCTGTATGGTAAATTGCAAATCTCAAGGGAAATCAACTTGATGAATTATGTATTAATACTACATTTAATGTGATTAGGCTATTATATTGGTTAATTAACATCAGCTCTAGAGATATCGTGTTTTCGTCAATCAGACGTTCTGTTCAGATACAGGATTGATCTCTGACTCCCAGTGTTCTTGCCTAAGCGATCGGTAACTTCGTGTCAATGTCCAATCGTGTTTAGAGTTATATTATTCAAACTAACAAACACAATTTCCAAAATATACATCAGATTAGCTGAATAATTTTTTATTAAATCCAACATTTTAATGTGTTTTAATTGGTGTTTTTGTTTGTGTCTTTTCAAGGTTATAAGATCATTGACAAGATGTAATGGCTGGCCGTGTTATAAAGAACAGCAGATTGTTTTTTTTTTCCTAATAAGAAGATCCCTAGAAAGGAATAGATGCTTTTCCTTTCTTTTTATGTATTTCAAGACACAGTTTTATTGTATGCGCTCAAAATAAACTGAACCTACATAAATTGCATTTCGTCTCCCGCATCGCTATAAACCTATTCAGAAACGAATTTTGAGAAGATTTTCGCGCTGGAGTTTACGATTTAGCAAATATTTATATCCCCTGACACAATTGTCTTCATGCCGGCAACCCAACCAAGTGATTTGATTTGAGAAGAGAAAATATAAACAATCAGTTAAGTATCCTACTCAGAGTTTCTATGTTACCAGGTAAAAACGTTTTCAAAATTTGTGTTGCCGCATTTTAATGGAAAACAAATGTAAATTACAATTAACTAAATGGTATTATATATATGTTAAGTTTTAATGGTTTTTGGTCGGCATGGCTTTGGCTATGCCGATGATAATGATAATGTTAGGATGATGATGATCGTGTTGATAGTACTGATGAGTATGATGATGATGACGATAATGACGATGGAATTGTAGTAACTCAACTATTCCCCAGTAGACAATACACATGTTATAAAGCGTCTAATAACATTTCGGGGGCCTCTATATACTCACAACCATTTTTGTAAGCATGCAGTTTATTATCAGAAGCACTAAAGAGATGACGTTTTATTATTTTGCTCACTCTGGTGAGGAGTACATGTGTTTGGTATATAATTTATACGCATCGGCTTCACCTGATAATTATGTACACATAATTAAATATGAAGAAGTGAAACTCCAGAAGCTGCAGCAGTATTGCAGTTTTATCATACACACATCTGTGGTCCTTTATTTATGGCAAGGAACCAATTGCCAAAACGGTACAGTACGGCACAAAACGAAACAACATATACACATAGTAGAATAAAGCTGGGGTCACCGCCTTGGAACGGTCAATGCTAAGCATAGGGGGTTTAATCCAGTTAATGAGCGCTCAACCTCACACTTGGCCCAGCAATATTCATGATACATATAAGTGTAAATAAAATTTAACCTCATAGCATTGCAACTCAAATTAAACAGTAATAAAAGGGAATTAAAACGCATTCAATTTAATTACTATTTTATTACTCAATGGTTGAAAGGAGACCAGAGCAACAGAGTTACAACTTTTTGAGGCACGATGAAATGAAATTACTAACACGCATCAACTACATCCCTTCTTTATACAAAAAAGATTTCAGAATATAGCATCATATAGTTAATATTTCAGATCATCATCGCGCACCTACAGGAAGAAGCAGCAATATTGGGTGTAAAAGATCCAAATTACCTACTTGATTGTTTATGTGACTAATTCAAAATAAATAAAACGAAGCTTAAAAATAAATTGATCAAGAAACTACCATCAGAGAAAAAATAATTATGAATAAAGTTGACCGATATAAACTGGAGTACATGTACCTATCATGTAGCTAAAACAGTGTCGGTTGTTCGTAGCGATGACGTATTTAGGAGGGAAGACACGATGACGTCACCAGTAACAAAATTAAGCATTATTAAAGGGACTGTACTAAATAATCGAATTATCAACGAAATTAAATATTATTAAAGCGACTGTACTGTATACTAGACTTACTAATAAAACCAGCTATGCTTATCGAACAATATAGAAGCAAACATATAAAATTGTCATTACATTAATTATCCCAAATTTTAAGAGAAGAAAGATATAGTGAATCAAAAACTAACAAGCATGTGTTTTTAAGTACATCAGTATCATATCCCTTTGATAAAAAGGAGCTAATTAAATTAAAAAGTGTATTACTAGCATTTGCTTTAAGATATTTACATTTGCGAACACGCTTCAAAACATCTCCATAAAATGATGGTTGTGAAATTCCATTAGTTAAATGCCATTTTAAAGAAACATTATATTTTGAAATTAAATCACTATATTTAGAGTGAAATTTAGCGAATTTACGCCAAAGGTTATGATACAAAAAACCTTGTTTTAACAATTTCTTAGTTAATAAACGATTACGATCATTAAAATCTTTAACACAAGAACATGCTCTAGCGTATCGTACCAACTGCGAAATGTAAATACCATAGGAAGGACCTTTAGGGATGTTACCATCTAGGAAAGGAAAATTCACAATTTCAAAGTTAAAGTCGTCCCGTTTGTCGTATAAACTTGTTTTTATCATATTATTATTTATAGTTAGATGTAAGTCTAAAAATGCAGCATCTATATTTGATTGACACGATTTATTTAAGACTAGTTCTTTTGGATAGATATTGTGAATAAATTGTTCAAAGTATGGATTATCTAAGTTCAGTATGTCATCAATGTATCTACTTGTTAGGTTAAAACGTTGAATCAAATCTAGTTGTTTAGTTTTTGATAAATTATACATAATTAAGACTCAAGCGCGGAAGGACCTCATAAACTTCGAAATAAACATACACACTCGTTCATGTATCAGAAAAATATCCCCCAAATTATTAATATAGTTCCAGAAAGGAGCTTGGAGACTATGAATTACAATTTCTTACTTACCTGATTTTGATATTATTTGTTCCAAGTAGTACCACTTAAAGACGTAAATATGCGTTATTCTTACCAATGTATTAAACAATGTTACACACTTTAAAAATAACATATAGTAATAATTGTCAACAACCAATGTCACTACTTATATCCGTTGAATAAGTCCAATAAGTATCACAATGCTTCCGATTATTGTCGTATTCAAATATGGTCCCTCGTTAAAAGGTATTCATCATAATTAACTGATTTGATTGTGAATTGCATTTAAATTAAATTTAAACGGTATATTAACATTGTGCCCCAACTTCCTATGCTAAATGTAATAAACAGCCCTGATAGAAGTATCTCTCCATCATAAGGCGTAAAACAATTTCAGTCTTTCACTTGAATAGCACCTCGCTGTCTGATTGCTTATATGTGGCTGCCGCGGATTTCAAGGGAAGGTACCATTATACAGTTCACAAAACATCTATATCAGCGAATATCTTCATTTAACATCTGGTCTAAATAAAATCCCAGTTCACCTATATATAGTTCACGCGATTCTGTCTATATTGTATAACGATCCATGTACTTACCGCGCGAACTAACCCTGATACCTTGCGGCTTGGAATGCAATGCTTAAAGTGAGGTCACGATTTCACAACCTGAACGACGGCTTGTTTAAAACTTTATACTTTTACATGTTTAATGTTCAATTTCGAAAACAATTTAATATGGTTTGGCAAAAACTAATATCAGGATATCGAAAAACGATACTTTTATGAACTAAAATATACTAGTACACAGACAGCAATATGGTAATAATAACTAATATGTGCATCATGTTGAAGAACAGTTTAATAAGTGTTGTTGTTATTTTTGCATTTAAAAAAATAAGATTTAATACATGTCCAGTACCCCACGTACGATTATTTATAGTTTTAGTGCAATATATATCGAATGAAATAGCATAATACCTTATGACATTTTAAAGACCAAATTATAAGCAAATACTGACATAAACAATTGTATACTGTGCAGTATTTTTGGTCATAGATATGGTGCAAAATAAAACACCAGCATTCTCAGACAGTTATAACATAGTTGGTTAATAAAATAACTCATTTTTATACGATCCCTGAGACGACGACATTTTGACAAGGTAATAACTTGCATCAGCATGAGGAAAAGTATTGTCGCATGTGGTCCTTTATTTATGGCGAAATATTTCGTAATTGAACGTTTCACAATCATAATTTAACTGATATACAAAAAACGTACACTCAAATTGTTACAAACTACCTTTACAATTGTTAAAATAAAGAAAGATGAGAAATGATTAAAAAACATAAATGATCGAGAACACAGTTTTGAACCAGTTTTAATCCCATATCTTCTCATAAATCAGTTGTGTTCATGTTTATTTTTGGTGTTTGTCTTGTATATGTCTATGGCATGCGTTGTATGTCTCATTTGGCAATACGCTCCTTGCAATAAAGGCCACATGCTATAATACGTTTATTTTCCTGCTGGTGCAGCTGACGTTCCACTTTGTGTATAATCGACGGTTCTTAACAATTATTACATATGCACTGACAAACACTCGTCACAAAGATCACTCGTGTGCAAGGCTTAAAGATATTTTTCCAAAACGATTATGACATTGTGTAACACATGTTATAAGTGTCTCTGGTATCTGGTTTACTTATTACTTAAATGTTGGCGGCTCGTATATTAAAGGCTGGTGCGTCTGGGTGTTAGGACATAAAACAACGCATGTGTACGAATGCACTAAATGTCAAAATTCAGCAAACTTCTATATGACGATGAATAATGATATTAACAGTATGTTTTGAAAGATGGAAAATAGTTTATTGTTTATGGTTATGTATTTGCAAAAAATACCTGTGTTTTTGCGTTATTTCGTCTTTCAGAAATATATTTTAACCCAATCTCTTGTGGAAAATAAATACCATTCAAAAGCGTCAATAAATATTGCTTTTATGATTAAATTTGTTTTATTTTAATCCGAAGTTATGCAACTATGACAACCTTTACTAGATACAAGCACGACTGATATTTGGTATGCAATTTATTTCGGTGCAGCACGATGCAAGGCAGACACATTTTCGTGCAGAGTCTCTTATCTTGGCACTTACTTTAGACATATTATATGCACGTGTTGAAATAGTAAATCACAGTCAAGACTATTTAACGACGGAAATGGTCTGAGTTTGAAAAAAAATGTTAGGTTCTTTTATGACAAATCAAATAAATATTTTATTGTGAGTGAAAATAATACTTATTTCGTGCAAAGTTTATGTTTGGGCACTAAAGTCTTCAACATATATAAATGTTCAGCTACGGATACATTAATGCAGTTCCTCTATAACAGGAGAATGGAAATAATCAATACCATGAATGGCCTCCCTTTACAAAAAGCATTAACTTTATTTTATCATATCACGGCTGATACTTTTACGAGACACATTTATAGAACAGGTGGCACATTTACGTGATAATCATATAACAGGCGGCTTATTAACTTGATACTTCCAATAAACTTTGCCACAAGTTCCCGACTCTATCAATAACGTTGACTTTTTTATCAGATGGGGTGGTATCTCGTCAGTGCGGGTATGATGATTGGATGAAATTGCCTGATCTACAGTTGAAATATACACAAAACACGAAATTAAGATAACTAAGATCCATTTGATAATTGAGAAATATATTGCAACGTTTATTGTAAATAACAACACACTTGTTAACTCTAGCTACACAATGACACCCAAACATTCACGCACAATAATGAGAGTAAATGCTGAGCAGTATTTGAATAGAGAAAGATGCACCAACAATTAAGTCGCTGTTTTCCAATTGCAATGATTTATATGCATGTATAACCTTCACTTGGTACTAAATTATATAAGTTATAATCAACATAACATATATGAATACAGAGTTATTCAACTTAATAAGATGCAGCTAGCAGAAACGGTTATATGCAACAAAAATCGGATAGGCCTGAACATTGTAGGAACTGTGATTCATATAACCAGACATATATAATCCGTCCGAACAGACAATAAGCAAATAGCGAGGTGTGTCTAGATTTGCGCACAATACCCATTAGGTCGGGATATGTACGCCTTTCTTCGTTACACACTGATCATTGGAAATGATAATCCTAGCTACAAATTATATCATGTGGTTCTATTGAAGACCTCAAAAGTAATGTATGAAACGTTTATTTATGCCAGCCTGCATACCAGAGGAAACAAATTATACAACATTTAAATTTACCCGTGTGAAAAAGAGACGTAAACAGCATGGTCCTTTAAAATGTAAAGCATATACAAATCGGATATTGCTATTTTCGATGAAGCATAATTGTTCAAACGGATCACATTATGTCTAGCAATTAAGGTCTTCACAATCAAACCTGGGGATATCTTATTGATAAATTTAGCTTTGATAATGATAATAATAATATATATATGAATAACGCATCCTAGAATAACAATTTGGGTCTAGTGATTGGCGTGTAGATCGTATGTTTATTTGTGTGCCTGTCCCCAGTCTGACATTTATAACCCGCCTGCTGGTGTAGACGAACACGTTATGCCTTCAATACGTCTTCGGATGATAAAGTAACAAGTGTTATCTTTTTTTCAGACGTGCTATAGTTTCTTTGTGATACACTGAAACAACAACTTTGGAATTCGCAGAATGCTTTTTTCTCGAAATAGAATGGATTTAATATGTTTATTACTTATAACATATAGCAATATAATGAATACCTTGTTAACCAATGACAAGTACATTTAACAGAATTAGAACACGTTTACACAATAATTATAAATATGCGCATCATGTTATTGGTGTATTTTGTGCATGTACATAATACATATTAAATACATAAGCAATTATATCACGTACGATTATATTATAAGAAAATAGTGACATGAACAGTTGCATACGTTGCAGTATTTTGGCCATATATATGGTACACAATCAAACACCAGCATTCGCAGACAGTTATAACATAGTTGGTTTATTAAATAACTCATTTTTACATTATCACTGAGACGACCACATTTTAGCAAAGTAATAGCATACACCAGCAGAATAGAAAATCGTAGCATGTGGTCCTTTATTTATGGCAAAGTATTTCATCATTTACCGTTAAGCAATAATACTTTAACTTATATGCAATATAAGTACACTCAAATTAGTACACACTACCTGTTAAATTGTTCAAACAAGAAAGATGAGAAATGGATACAAAATATGAATCATCTAAAACACAGTTTTGAACCAGTGTTAATCCCATATCTTCTCATGAACCGGTCCACGGTGGTGACTAGTTGTGTTCATGCTTTTTTTGGTTTGGTGTGTGTCTTGTCTATGACATGTGTGTTGTGTCTCATTTATGTAATAAGTTTCTTGTAATACAGGCCACATGCAATAATACGGTTTTACTCCTGCTGATGCAGCTGTCGTTCCACTTTGTGTATATTCCATGCTTCCTAACAATTATTACATAAGCACTTACCGACACTCGTCACATAGAGAAATCGTGTCCGTGGCGTCAAGGTATTTGCCAAACACAACACCCAATAATGATATTGTTGAACATATGCTATAGACATAAGCATGTCTGATGTCTTGTTTAATTACTTTTCTACTATCTGTTAATGTGGATTAATAGAACTAAATAACTAATTGCATAGTTAAGTTAGCTTAAAAAACACCATGATTTTATATTAAGAAATCGGCATCCATAAGAACCAATCACACAGAAGCAGAATAGCAATGTCTGGTTATTGTTATACAGCTGTTCCGTGTGTGTTGGTGTTTAATCTCCGAAAGGGATCCGAATACTATAAAGAGTCTGACTCACTTAAATGGTGGCGGTTTGTATATTGAAATCTGATGCGCCTGGATAGGAAATAAAACAACGTATATGTACGAATGCACTACATTTTTTGAATCAATAAACTACTAGATAAGATAAATTATTATAATAACATCATGTTTTGAAATATAGAATGTGTCTATGTATTTGCATAATATACCTGTTTTGTTCCCATGGTTTTATCGTTCTTAATTTTATTATAACATCAACCCTTGGGGCATTTGAATACCATTCAAAAGCATCGAAACATATTAATTTTATGATGAACATTTGTTTTCATTGGAAGTTATACAATGCTCACAAGGTTCACCAAATACAATTAAAACATAAATGTGATATACAATTTATTTAGGTGCAGCATGAATCTCTACCATTGGCGCTTACTTTACACATATTATGTGCACCTGTTCTAATCGTTAATCGCATCAAATATATTGGACGACGGGAATAGTCTGTTTTTTGAAATTTTTGCTATAAATGCTATCATGGCATATAAACAAAAGAGAATGTAATTAATAACCCCATCCCACCCTTCTCTCTTTTTAAAATCTTGCACATTTATGATTTCGTGTTTTAATGTCCTTTACAAGATACATGCTGATCAGATTTCGCCTAAATGTGGATTAAAATATTTAATCTTGAGTAGAAATAAAAGTTATTGCGTGCAATGTCTAAATTACAGCTACGGATATATTTATGTAAAGTCCCTCTATAAGAAGAGAATGAAAATACTCAATAGTATAAATGGCCTCCCGTTGCAAAAAAAGCATAAACTCCATTTTAAAGCCATCTTTTCACGGCTAATACATTAATGTAATACATTTATATCACAGGTGGCTCATTAACTTCATACTATCAATATACTTTGCCACAATTTTAACAGCGTTGAATTTGTTATCAGATGGGGTGATATCTCGTCAATACGTGTACGCTGATTGGATGAAATTGCCTGATCTACACTTTAAATACGCAAATATCAAGTTTTTTTTGTAATATATCGCGATGGGATTGAATTATAAAGCGATTTTATTGTACTTTGATATATAATGAACACGGCAAGGGTATTGATTTGCACACAACACCCATGAGGTCGGGATATTAAAACATTTCTTCGATACAAATTTATCATAGGAAGTGATAATCCTATCTACGAATTATCACTTGTGGTTCTATTGACGACATCACGAGCAATGTATGAAACGTTTATTAGTGCCAGCAAGCATATCAGAGGAAACAAATTATACATTATTTAAATCAACCCGTGTGAAAAAGAGACGGAAACATAAAGGTCATTTGAAATGCCAGGTCATTTGAAATGCAAAAGTATAGAAAACTCAGATATTGCTATTTTCTATGTAGCATTATTGTTGTAAAAGTTTACATTTGTTCTTGCAATTAAGTCCATACAATCAAATCCATCCAGGATATCTTATCGATATTCTTTAGCTTTGATGATGATAATAAAAATGGAAAACACATCCTTTAATCTCAATTTGGGTCTAGTGAGATCCCATGTTTAGTGTTGTGTCTTTCCCCAGTTTGACCTTTATCACACGCCTGCTGGTGTAGACGAACACTTTAGACCTGCAATACGTCTTCCGGATGATAAAGTTACAACTTTTATCTTTTTTCAGACGTGCGATTATTTGTTTGAGATAAACTGAAATAACATCTTTTGCACTGGCTTAATGCTTTTTTACGAAAAGGAATGGATTACATAAAAGCATAAAGTCCATTTAACGGTCAACATATCACGGCTGATAAATTAACGTGATAAATTATATTACAGGTGGCACTTCGAAGTGATATTTATATTACATTACAGGTCGCTCATTATCTTGATAATATCAATAACTTTTGCTATACAATCCCGACTCTAACAACAGCGTAGATTTTTTTTTCAGATGCGGTGTTATCTCGTCAATGCGGGTTTGATGTTGGGATAAAATTGTCTAATCTACAGTTGAAATATACAAAAAACATGAACTAAAAGTACATTTGATATTAAGTCGCTGTATTGCAATCGCAATTATTCATATGGATGTATTACCTTCACTTGGTACTAAAACATGATACTAAATTGTATTAGTTATAATCAACATAAAATGTATGAATACAGAAAAAAGAGTTGTGTAACTACATAAATTGCCGCTAGCAGAAACGTTTATATGCACCCGAAATCGGATAGCCCTGAAAAGTGTAGGAACTGGAATTCATGATTCCAGACATATATCATCCGTTCGAACAGACAATACGCAAATAATAAGGTTTAAATTAATATATCGAGATATTTTCAAGATGGAATAGAATTATACAACGAATGAGACAGGAACATGTAATAGATAAGGCAAATTCTTGATTTGCTCACAATACTCATTAGGTCGGGATATAAACGCCTTTCTTCGATACAATCTTATCGACATACTTTAGCTTTGATGTGGATCATATACATGGACAACACATACTATTCTCTCTCAATTTTGGTCTAGTGATTGGCTTGCATATCTCATGTTTATTGTTGTGTCTATCCCCGGCCTGGCATTTATCACACTCCCGTTGGTGCGAGGAACAAAAAAAGTCCCGCGATACTTCCGATCTTCCGGATGATAAAGTAACAACTGTTATCTTTTTTTCAGACGCGCGATAATTTCTTTGAGATAAACTGAAACCATTACTTTGACATTCGCAGACTGCTTTTTTTTCACGAAAAGGAACGGATTCAATACACTGATTATTTATTACATACCGTACTACAATGCATGCTTTGTTAATCAATGACAAGTTTAATTCAAGAAATAGTATACGTTTACACAATAATCCTGAAAATGTGCATTATGTTGTTGGTGTATTTTGTGCATGTACAGCATTAAGATGTAAAACATATCAAGTACCCCACGTACGATAATTTATATTTGTATTGGAATATATATATATATAAATTTATATTTAATAGAACAACAGAAGAACTTATGGCATTTTTAAGAATAAGTAATAAGCAAATATTGACATGATCAAATGTATACTATGAAGTATTTCTGGTCATATTTCTGGTACAAAATCAAACACCAGCATGCGCAGACAGTTGACATATTGTTGGTAAATATAAAAAACTATTTTGGACACGATCACTGAGACGACCACATTTAAACAAGGTAATAACTTGCACCAGCAGGGGAGAAAGTATTGTTGCATGTGGTCCTTTATTTACGGCAAAGAATTTCATCATTGACCGTTGAGCAACACTAATTTAACTCATTCACAACATACGTATACTCAAATTGTTACAGACCACCGTTTAAATTGTTCAAAAAAGAAAGATGAAAGAAAGATATGTTGGTTTTTTGTTCGCGAAATGTTTCCGAAAACTTCTATCAGTCTGCATCACTTAAATGTTGGCGGTTCGTATATGTGAATCTGATGTAGTCTGCATCACTTTAATGTTGGCGGTTCGTATATGTGAATCTGATGCATCCCGGTAGTAGTTAAAACAACGTATGTGTACAAATACACTACATTTCAGAATCGAACAATTACTCTATTAAGATGAGTAATGATAATACATTTTTGAAGGATGGTATCTTGTTTATATATTTTTAAAACATACCTTTTCGGTTCTGAAATTTATTACAAGTCATGTGGCAAATGAATACTATTCAAAAGCACAAAAGCATATTGCTTTTAATCAACATTTTTTTCATAACAAGTTATACAACTTGGACAAGCTTCACGTGTCATGGTGAAGCATGATACATTTCCGTGCATATTCTCTGCTCTTGGCACTTACTTTGCACATGTTATTTGCACTTGTTTTACTCGTTACTCACACGCAAGGATATTTACCGACTGAAATATTCTTTGGAGTATTCTAGGAATGCCATTAGTATATGCTTAGAGTCCATGTTGTAATGTCTTTTATAAGATAAATACATGTAAACATAAGAAATGGCCGCCATGTGCATTCACATATTTATTGTGAGCGGAAAGTGTTGTGAGTATTATAGGCACTAAAGGCCAACACATGTCTAAATTTCCACTACTGATAAATGTATGCACAATTCCTATATGACACGAGAAAAACAAGATTCACTAGTATTAATGATTTATAAATATCATTTAACGGTCAAAATATCACAAGTGGCACATTTTCGTGATACATTATATTACAAGTGTCTCATTAATGTGACACATTATACCACAGGTGGCACATTAACATGATACATTATATCACAAGTGGCACATTAACGTTATACATAATATCACAAGTGGCACAATAACGTGATACATAATATCACAAGTTGCACATTAATGTTATTCATTATATCACAAGTGGCACATTAACGTGATACATCATATCACAAGTGGCACATTAACGTGAAACATTACATCAAAAGTGACACATTAAATTGATAAATCATATCACAGGGTGGTCCATTAAAGTGATGCATCATATCACAGGTTGGTCCATAAAGTTATAAATTATACATTATTTATCCTACAGCTTAATGATCGTATATACGGGAGTACGCTCCATTGAGAAACGATAAGGTTTTTTCCATACCCTTGCCTTTATTCAATACCCGAGTGGACTACTTTTTTGGCCTTTCACTCCTCGTTCATTTGTTCTTAAGTTTCGATTTTTTCATGAATTGAATGTTTCCTTTTCAATTTAATATACCGTAATAAAATAAAAGCCGTAAGTAAACAATCCAATGCAGCGGTATTGAACAAGGGTCTCCCGCGTGGTTACCATATGCGGTAACCGCGACGCAAAATATCATAAACGATTGCGTATTTGTCCGAAAAGACCTTATTTTACTACACAGTGACGAAATTTGGTACAAAGTCGTTTTGATTATAACGAGTGAGTGAGTGTTTACGATGTTTAATTATAATACAATGTTGATAACAGTGTTGGGATTTATAACTCGAATGAAATTGAGACTCCATTTTCGATTTCTTTAAAATGTCAAATGTACCCGAATTTACGCGATGTTTTGTTGAACAATTGACGGATTAAATTTAATAAAACGTTTAGTGAATTGTCATTTTCGAAGGAAAATCGATGTTGATTCAAGGGTAATTTCTTTGATGAATAAGTCTATCCTTTGTCAGTCGATCAAAGAATGCCTATCCACAAAGAATTGCCTGCTTACAACAAGTGCTTTAAAATGGAAAAGATAGATGGCGATGAAGAAATGTGTGCATACTTTTAACTCGCCATGGAAGCAAACAAATCTTGGCGAAAATAAACATGGTGATTACACAACTTTGGTGAGTAGAACAATAACCAGAATGTGTTTGACTTGTGTATGCCAGTAAGTAAAAAGAGTGTACTAAGCAGAGTTATTTATAGCCAAAAAATTACAATATCGGCCGGGATCAATGCTGAATCAAGCTTCACGTAGGGGTCTACACATTTTGTAAATTTCACAATTGCAGCCATATTCGTTTTGGGTATTTTGCAGAGGTTAAACAAGATTTGTATTTTGAACAAAACCGTCTGTGTTCTACTTGAGTGTGTAACATTTGGAACGCTGATTAAATTTGAATTGAGGCATACAGCGATTGTCTCGTTACTCTGCTTTTTCGCGGTATTCTTAAGGACTATTTCGAGTGGCGTAAACCGGGAAAGATCTCAAACAATTTTAATATTACTACACAAGGTTAGATTAAGTTCATTTAATCGGTTTTTGCTTTTGTTCAAGCAATAAAAGATTACTTTTTTGATTGCATCAGGAACACATTAAATATATAAAAAAAATATATTGTTGGATAAAAAGAATACTATATTGTGATTGTGAACTTGAATTTATCCGACTCGTCAATAAAACAATCACACAAGCATAGTATTCTCTATATCACAGATGACACATCAACGTGTTATACTATAATAAAGGTGGCACATTAAAGTGATACATCGTATCATATGTGGCACATTTAGCTGATACTCTCAATTACCTTTGCCACATCTTACAGACTGCATCAACAGTGTTGAATACTTCCAATTTGTTATCAGATCGGGTTTGATCCTGAAAATGTGGGTACATGTATCATGATGGGATGAAAAGGTCTGATCGACAGTTAAAATATAGCCACAATCAAAGTACATTTTATAACTGGGCAATTTATGACACAAGTCATTGAAAATTAAAAAAAAGGTGGGAACGCGGACTACACAATGACAAACAATCACTGTTATTCGATTGTATTGAAATTGTCATTATTTATTTGCAAGTATAACCTTCACTTTGTGCTACTTCACTTTGTGCTAATAAAAGACACTAACTTCAATAAGTGGTTATTTACATACAATTTATGAGTAAACACACTGCAACTACATCACATGTAGAAAGCAGAAACTGGTATATGCATCCTATAGCCATTAATATTTGAGAAACTAAACTTCATATTACCAGACACATATCATACGTCCAAACAGAAAATCTGACTATATCACGATTTGTATTAATGTATCTAGATGAGATTAACTTATACAAAACCGAAGAAGCGAGGATATTAACGCGTTTCTTAGATACGAGCTAGTCATACTAAATGATAATGAAGGGACAAGGAGAAATGTGTGACATGTGTACCACCAAGCATTGCAGAGGAAATGCATTATGCAAAATAAAATAAAACCTTTTGAAAAAGAGTCATAGGCAATGAGGTCGTTTTAAAGATGCATGTACATAGATATGAAAAATTTATGTCAAAATGCCAGTCAGAGTTACATAACTTTGCCTGCACAGTCCCCGTATGATAGTTAGTAAGTGTTGTAACACATGCATATATAGGCTAGCAATTATTTATTCATTTCCTTATAAAATGTACTTTGTGGGAATGATATGACGTACTCCTAAAAGGCAAGCTTGTTGGTGGCTTGTCACATCTCCACCCAATCTTTGCACAGCAGCTAATGCCCGATTCTCAACAATATCTGATGTTTAACAAAGTGATACAAGGCTACCTGAGCTAACCATAGCGACCTCACACCAAATCATCTGTGGCTCCCCAGAAGGCTACTCATCGAACTTTGGATAAAGACTTCTGACTTAACATGTAACAACATTACATAAGAAAAGAGATTGAGACACACACATTAATTTGAAAATGTAAACATTGTGACTATCACTTGTGCACTTAACTTATTAACGAATGGCGGCTTATGATTAAAACGAAATACGTTTAAATTATGTATATGAACACCTAAACAGCAGTTTGTTTTTAATTATCAGAGTGGCGTTTGATTGCATGTTTAAGATTGTTAAACCTTGAATGAATCATCTACACCGAAAAAATAAGATTTCTTTACAGCCTCATGGAAATAAACATCGGACTGATTTATGCTGGTTTGAGTGTTTCATCGACACACAGGTTAAAACCTTTCCCTACCTGGAACAAAGCTGTGAGGAATTGATAGAAGCCTGTGCATTTTCAAGTTCATTTTCCAAAACAATTTTATGAAGTACCTATAAAAGATGGTGATATATTATCAGCATGCACGCTTTTGCATCAGATGGTTCCTGCAGCGCAAGAAATAGGCATGTCCCTTGGGGGGATTCTGTGTGTTTAGATCTTGGCGGGGAAACCTCAGAATCGCATTATGATTTAGGTAATTACTGATAATACTTTCTGAAAACGATATACCGGATGATACCAACACGGATATAATATAATGTAAAAACTTTTTTTGGTATCAAGCATGAAAGTTTTCTAATCAGAATACAGATTCGCACAAATTATAATGACTCAAAAACCATTTTATAACATATTTGTGATGTTATTTATGGTCGGGTTTACTTGTCGGTACATATCAGTACAAAAGAGTAGTAATTCAAATGTTTCATATTAATCTAAGCGATCATATTCGGGTTAAGAAGCTATATATACATCAAGTTATGTTTCAGTTATTCAAGATTAAAGACCTCAGGTTACACGACCGGTATACGAATAATAGTCCAGATATATTATCAGGAGAGAAAATCTTGTTATCCTTATTTTTTAATTTTGTTTTCAGTCGGGCGTTTGAGGTAAGATAAATGTATAAACAAGGTCGACCACACTTAGTTTAACTCTTTTTTACAACAAAAAATGAAGCCAGAATGGCGATTCAACTTTTCTGGCGCTACAGGCGTATTTTAGCCATTTGCTGGAAGAAAGCTATGCTTAAGAAGTTTCTTTCAAACATCTTAGTCAATTACAATTTATGATAATGATATATTATAAACATAGCAGCCGTAACAACTGCGCCAGATAGACTGTTTGTTAATTCATGTGGCGTAAGAATCAGGCATTTGGCTTTCATCAGGGATGGAAAGGCGTCTATGTGCTTGAAATGGTTGGGAAAAATCGGAATAACATTGTAAAGCTATGTTAAATGACTTGATAATAATCGTGTTCACACAATATGCATTGACATAAATGGTGATTAATGGAGTGGGCTAATAAAAATGTTGATTTATGGGGTTCATAATTTCAACACGATGAGAAGAAATTATTTAAAAGATTATAATACAATAAAAGGTAATTGAATGCTTTCGTGTGATAATGAAGTAAATAAAGGTGAAATTAGTTGGGTTATTTATCATTAGATAACGAATTATGGCTCTATTGGTTCCGCATTTTACAGAAATCGATGTGGATCGTCCAATATGCCGGGCTTGCAAGTATGGGATGGGATTGATTTAAGTAATTATTATCTTTGACTTTGACAAAACAACACTAACCTGATACCACAATAGACTCCCCCCAAACCATCCCCACGCCCCACCCCAGAATCCCCCCCTTTTTTTTCATTTTCTTCTTATTTTTGAAAGATCATGTAATAAATAACCTTAAACCCCACACTATACCCCTATCTCAACCCTCGACCCCCATTAAAAATAATAGTTTTAATTGAAACACGGTAAAAAAAAACACATTTTTTTTTTTTTTTTTTTTTTTTTAAACC